>VDCT01000090.1:600000-887500 GCA_009763385.1 Coix lacryma-jobi var. lacryma-jobi | reverse complement strand
CAACTCGGATTGCAAGCCTGCACAAGACTTGCACGCACCCAACAACATGGTTCTAGCCCAAAGCTCATCCACCTCTCCAACCAATGCAGCATACTTACCTCTCAAAGTGAGAGGGTCAGTCATGTGCTTGGTGCACATCTAGCACTCACCCTCTTTAGAGACAACTACGATAGACTTGGCAAAGTCAAGTTCCTTCACCGTATCCTCCCACTTCTGCCTAAACTCCTTCCTCTCTCTACCTGCACGCCTAAGCAACTTATCTTGACTAAGCAAAGCAGCAGTAAGCTTATCAACCTTAGCAGAGAGTTCTTCAGGAGTTTGTGATACATGGGAGGTGTCATCGTCGTCGTCGTCCCGAGGGGTCTCCTCCAGCTGGTTGTCGACCTCCTTGCCGAGGGCCATGGTGCAAAAACCCTCATTGTCGGCGAAGAAGCAGAGGCTGTTCAGCTTGTCCTCGATCCTCTTCTTCTTCTCGAACTCGTCGTCGCTTGAGGAAGCGGAGTCGTCATCCGGGTCGACGACGTCGCTGAGTGTGGCGAAGAAAGCACGCTGCTCAGCCTGGGCCTTCTCCAAGTACTTCTTCTTGATGTACTCCTTATTGAAGCCACCCTTTCGATTGTGCTTTGCGGGGACGTACTTCTCCTTGCGCTTGCCAGAGTCGTACTTGTGCCCATGATCGCCCTTCCCAAAAGCTTGCTTGTTCTTCTTAGGACAATTGGCGATGAAGTGGTCGGGGTCGCCGCACTCGAAACATCCAGAACGTCCTCCTCCGCGGCGACGGTTCATGCGGTTGTTGTGGAACCGCGAGAACCGGTTGGCAAGAAAAGCCAACTCATCATCCCCCAAGACCTCCAGTTGCTCCTCTATGACAGAAAGAAGAGAAGACAAAGCAAATCCTCTAGAAGAGTTAGCTGAAGAACCAGAAACCAAAGCCATCGACGGGCCAGAAAGATTTTTCATAAGAAGCCCTCGTCATGGCATCAATCTCACTAGACTTGAGCTTACTGAAGAGCTCGTCGCACGTGAGAGTCTCATAGTTTGACGATTTGATGATCGCCTGAACCTTGGAGTCCCACACCGATCGATCGAGAGTATGCAAAAGCTTGAGAGCCCTCTCATGATCGTCAAAAGGCAACAACTCCTTGTTAGCTCTCATCTTATTGACAATCACCTGAAAGCGAGCAAATAAACTTTCTATGCTCTCGCCAGGCATGTGTTGAAAGTTCTCATACTCACGCTTATGCGACTCATAGAGATGGGTTTTGACCTGGGCTGTCCCCTCATGAAAACGCATGAGAGTAGTCCAAATCTCCCAAGCCGTGGTGAGATGAGAAACGCGATCAAACTCAGACATGCTCAAACAGGAGAAAAGAGCATTACGGGCTCAGCTATTGGCATCGTGCTCATCGATCTGCAACTGATTCACACGAGCAGCCAAGACCACGTAATCTTCCTTGTTGCAAATATCCCAAACAGAAGCACTCATGCTCTGAAGATAGGCCGACATGCGTATCTTCCAATACGCATAGATCGTCCCATCAAAAAACGGTGGTATGCCCATGCCACGATCCATGTCGCCTTCTGTGGATCTAGAACCGGCTAAGGTGGAAGATCCTTAACCTGCTCCAATACCAATTGAAGGACCGAAAGTGCTACACACAGGCGACCAGAGGGGGGTGAATGGGAGCCTTAAATTTCTTTACAGAAACTAATGGCCTCTGTCCCAGAAAATCAACCCCAAGAGCAAAGCCGATGCATGTGATGTCCACAACCCAAGAGAATGGGTGGATGTTCCCTAGGAACACAGCGGGACACCACAAAAACTTCCTCGCCCAAAATCACGCAAGTCAACTAGTGACAGGATGGACTTTGGGTAACCTCTACCTCCCCCGAGCAACGCGAGGGGGATTGAGGCTATTTTGCAAAGCGGGAAGCCCGATTTCTATAGAGCACAAAGTCGGAAATCCAACGCAAAAACCCAAAACCAAATCCGAGGTCGAACGAAACAAACCGCGGATGAAACAGTGCAAAATCCCTTGCACCGGACGCTGGCAGCGTCCGATGGCTAGGCACCGGACGCGTCTGATGCGAATAGAACCTGTCTGGAACCTTACTGGACAGGCATCGGACGCTTGCTTCTATTGTCCGATGGCAACGGAGCGTCTGATGCTCCTTCAAAAGGCACGGAATCTGACAGTGGCACCGAACGCGTCCGATGTGATGAACACAGCGTCCGATGCTCCCGACTCAAGCGTCCGATGCCCCCGAAACTACACTATTCTTCGGTGATTCAACCTGATCTCCTCCGAATCAAAAGCTCTAGGGCTAGGATTCGATCTGAGAGGTCACAAGGATATTAGTGAGCTACTCCTAAGAGATCATGGCTCGAACCTAACTCCTAATCGGTGAATCGAAGAATTCGGGGCAAAGGAGGAGAAAAACCGATCCGAAATGAAAAATCGATCGATCTACTAGCTAATGAGGTTAGAGAAGAATTCCTTCGGTGGAAAGATGCACCTCACGATCTAGAACAACTCAATTCAAATGGAATCACAAAAGACGCAATGAGTAGTGAGATCGATCACCGGGAAAATCATGGAAAAAAGGAACCCGCGAAGAACAACATCAAAACGCGAATCACAACCACGAATTTGCAACCGTGTCTCGAACACACGAGACTACAATGAGATTACGGTCTCACTTCCTCAAAATCTCATGAACATAGAGGTATGATTGTCTTCTCTGTAGATCTCAGTTCGCTACAACAGAGAGATGGGAGAGCAGGAAACCCTAGGTGGAAAATAGCAAATGACTGAGATCATTTGGGAGGTGGGTGTCTCCCCCTACTTATACTAATCCTTATTCCCACTCTACCCCTACTTAATTACCGAGCGAACCAGCTAAACCCTAAGGTTATTCTGGACCAACTCGAAGTAGATGCTGATCCGACGGCCACGCCTGCACAACTGGGAGCATTGCCTCGACGCAACCTCATCGATTGCCGCCACGGCTCTGATCGTCCTTTTCACGGACCTAGCCCCTGGTTTTGAGGCCCAAACCGGGAAACCAGACTTCACGACCAACCCCCGGTTTTGAGGCCAAACCGGGAAACCAGCCATCCATTGCCTGAGTTTTGTGGCCTAGACTCAGAAACCCGCCAGCGCCTAGGTTTTGAGGCCTAAACCTGGAAACCATCCTCAGCCCGAGTTTTGTGGTCCAATCTCGGAAACCGGCCGCACCCAGGTTTTGTGGCCCAAACCTGGAAACCGTCCACCCAGTGGTTTTTCTGTGGCTCAACCACCAAACTGGCGCCGTAGAGGGGACATATGTCAAGAGGAGGTTCACAGTTGTGCCCACTAAATAGTGGGTTGTAAAGATATAATGTTATAATTAATTAATTAAGACTTCATTTATTTGATGATGGATTTATATATATATTTCGTAGTGATCATTGATTTATGTGCTCCTCTAGATGTGAATCATCAAAATACATATAAGAAGAAAAAGTATATACAAAATTATAAAGATTAATAACATTTATATTTAATATTTACAAAAAAACAAATTAAAAAGATTCTAAAATTTAATATTTTCTTCTGTAAACTAAAGCAAAAAGAATCTCATACTATTTTTTAAAAAAGTATATCAAATATTTAATTTTCTATTAAATTATAAAGATTTAAATATATTTATAAAGAAAATTAAATTTAAAAATCTAAAACTACTGCATCTGTCGGGTAGAACGAAATTGGGCAATGATTTTTTAGATTATAAACAAAAGATTAACGTTGAAATGATGTCAAAATAAATTTTCTATTGAAAGCCAATAATTTTTTTAATTTAAATTTAATATTATATTTTTGCATTAACAAAATATGAATGGTTATTTACATTTATATTCATTATTATAAAAAATAAAAGAATTTGTGCTACAAAATTTTCTACTATACAATAAGGTCAAAGGAAATATAACTTTTGTTATTTTTAAGTAATTTTATGCGTATTGTTCAATTTACTATGCAAGTAACAATAATTACAACATACTTATATAGTGAAAACTTAATACAAAACCCAAAACTGTGACGGGAAAGGACCATTTAGTCCCGGGCGGTGGCACCAACCGGGACTAAAGACCTCTTTAGTCCCGATGCGTAAGCCCGCCCGGGACTAAAGGTCCAAACCTTTAGCCCCGGGCCGTGTTACGCACCGGGACTAAAGACCCTCTAGTCCCAGTGCGTAAGACGGCCCAGGACTAAAGGCCTCCCGGGTATATAGGGCACAGTGCCTCACAACCTCCCCAGATCGACGCTCAGATTTCGCCGCCACCTCCGTCCGCACCGCCCTCGGCCTCCATCGCCGTCGTCCTTGTCGCTCCCTCGCGCCCGCCGTGTCCTTGCCGTCGAGCTCCGCGCCGCCCTCAGCCTCCCTCGTCGTCATCCTCGCTGCACGCCCTCGGCCTCCCTCTGCCCTCCGCGCCGTACGGCGTCGTCCTCGCCGCCGTCAAGCACCTCCGCGCGTCGTCGTCGAGCTCGTCGAGAGCCGGCCTCCGTCCTCGTCACGGTCGAGCCTCCCTCCACGCCGGCTGCGCCCGCTCTCAGCCTCCCTCGTCCTCGCCCTCGTCCTCCTCACCGTCGTGTGTCCGCGCCTCCGTCCTTGCCTCCGTCCTCGCCGCCGTCGTGTGCGTGGTGTGCGTGTATGAGTGGTGTGTGTGCAGTGTGTGTAAAAAAAGAAATAAAAAGTTAAATAGAAAATAATATATATAGAAAAAAGAAAATTGATATATATAGAAAATAAATATATATATTTAGAAAAAGAAAGTGATATATATAAAATGAATATAAATAGATATATATTTATAGATAATAAATATGATCATATTCATTATCTATATCTATTTATATTCATTTCTTTTTCTATATATACATATATTTATTATCTATATATATATATCAATTTTCCTTTTTCTATATATATTATTTTCTATTTAACTTTTTCATTTCTTTTTTTATAGAAATAGATATATACAGATAATGAATATGAATAGATATATTTATAGAAAAAGGAAAATCATATATATATATATGTTTTTTTAACCTGACAAATATATGTTTACACATGTAGAAAAAAAGTGATAGGCCGCGTCGACCTGTAATCCTAGTGACTGCTCCACCGACCTCGCCCGTCGTCCACTGTCATCCGCACCGTCGTCATCCTCGCTGCTGTCCGCCGTCGTTCTCATCCACGGTGTGTAAATCACGTGACAACGATATGTTTAAACATGTATTTACTCTTAGAAATATGTGTTCATAGAAAATCTTGTGTTATGTTGGAATGGCATAGAAAATCACTTGGATATGTCTAAACATGTATTTACACTTAGAAATATTTTGATAGATATGCTTCTTCGTGTTATTTTTAATGTTGAATTGCCTCTTTACGAATATATGTTATTTTTAATGTTGGCGATTACATGTCACCTAAAACCCTAAAACCCCAAACCCTAACCGTAAACCCCAAACCCTAAACCCCAAACTCCTAAACCCTAAACCCTAAACCCCAAACCCTAAACCCCTAAACCCCAAACCCCTAAACCCCATAAATCCTAAACCCCAAACCCTAAACTCTAAACCCTTTTAATGTTGGCGATTACATGTCACCTAAAACCCAAAAACCCCAAACTCTAACCCTAAACCTAAACCCTAAACCCCAAACCCCTAAACCATAAACCCCCCAAACACTAAACCCCTAAACCCCAAACCCCTAAACCCCTAAACCCCAAACCCTAAACCCTAAACCCTTTTAATGTTGGCGATTACATGTCACCTAAAACCCAAAAACCCCAAACCCTAACCCTAAACCCTAAACCCTAAACCCTAAACCCCTAAACCCTAAACCCTAAACCCCAACCCCTAAACCCCTAAACCCCTAAACCCTAAACCCCTAAACCCCTAAACCCCTAACCCCTAAACCCTAAACCCCTAAACCCCAAACCCTAAACCCTAAACCCTTAAACCCCGAACCCCTACACCCTAGAACCCGAATATATGTTATTTTAAGGTTTTGGTTTTGGTTTCACATACATACATGTATAAAGCTCTAAGTGTTCGATCATATTGTATATATATTTTAATATTCGCAGAAATGGTCGACCCAAATGAGAACATGGAGGAAATGATGAATATCATCGCCGGCGGCGATGACGGGAGTCAATACTTATTGAATTACGAAGACATGACCATGCATGATGAAAATCCCCCTGAACAACAAGTTGAGATGGAAGAAGGCAATACAGGCGAGGTATATATACAATATGTCGTGTTAGGGTTTAAATTTACTTTATTACTTGATTAGGTTTTATTTCAACTTATATTAGGGTTTCATCTTCATGTCTTTACCTATATGTAGCCCTCTGGATCGACATCTGCGACGGGGCAGAGCAGACCAAAATGAGGGCCAAAGAGGCCGTTGAAGGGCCGTTATGTAATCTCTGAATTCGATATGGCTACAGGCCAACCACTAGGACCCCATGCACAGAAATATATCTTTCACTGTGGGTTCCTTGTGAGAGATCGGATTCTGATAAGTGCCCATAAATGGAAAGAGAAGCGAAGTGCTCCTGAGATCAGTTATGTCTCCAATCGTGACAAGCAGCTAGTCTAGGAAGACATCCAAGCTCATTTCTCATTCGACATGAACGATGAGGAGTTGAAGAGGCGAATTCGGGAGTGGACAATGAAGAAGATGGCCACACATTTTTAGGACTGGAAGAAGAAATTGTATCACAACTTTGTGCTGAAGAACGAGACGCCAGATTTCAACTCTAAGGCGTATGTCAAGATAAGGCCCGATTGGGATGAATTTGTATAGTACAAAAGATCACAAGAGAGCGATGCTCGTATTAGAGTAAACAAACAGAATGCAGCTCAGAAGAAATACCACCATCATTTAGGATCAGGTGGCTATAAGACTGCTCTTCCAAAGTGGGAGAGACAGGAACAAGAGATGCTTGACAGGGGTAGTCCCAGAGACAATAAGAAGAAATTGGAGTGAAAGGTCCAGGAATTGGTTCTACGCTCATGGGGGAACCATAAACCCTAATGACGGGGAGCTTGATTGGGGCCCAGAAATTTCAAGAGGAGCACAGAGGCTAGTTCAAGCACGAAGTGCGGTGTTGGCTGGCGAGTTCAAGCCCAACAGAGAGAAGGATGAACTCACGTACGCGCACTACAAGAACACCCCCCTTGTAGATACGTTTTCTATAAGGGTTTGAAACACTTTATTTCATCTTTATGGGATTATAGATATGCTTTAGTAAAGCATGTCTGGAGTGTCTCCCTATGGACCGTGTCTGGATATATAGATACGAATTAGAAAATGTGTTTAGAGGCTTTGAGACGTTTTTATAGACACATTCCTAGCGTGTCTACACCATATCGTGTCAAGATTGGTAGGCACAAACTTTAAACGTGTCTAAGAGCTTTGATATGCTTTTGTAGATGCATTTGAAGCGTGTCTACATATGTAGGAATGCTCTTATATATACTTTTACATTATGCATTTATTACTGATGTATAGACATATTTTATAGTAATGTTTTACTGTGTGGTAAATAGTAATCGATGCGCTTTTACAAATATGTTTATATTCGTGTCTACTAAATAGACATGTTTTATGTGTAATATACAAATCATTTTAATAATATTCATATTACAGTCACGTTATCAAGATTAAGAGATGCTATTTTGGCAAATAAACAACAAAAGTGTAGAACTGTGCATCACACATACTTTTATAAAAAAATATATATAATAACAGAGTCAAACATCAATAGAACTGCTACGTAGTAAATGAGCCATATCTCTAATAAGTAGTAAAACAAATCTACAAGTAATATTTACATATCCATAAATAAGTTCGGCAGACTACTTGATTAGCTAATTCGTCAACAATCTCCATTCATCTGAATCATTCCATTCTGCTGCAAAATAAGAGAGTGAAGAAAATTAGGCAATGGCCTTTTCAAAATTAAAGGATAGTAAGTTTGGTAGCAACAACTACAGAATAACGTAACTGACCAAGTCATCATGCACATCTTGGAGTTGAAGTTTTAGGTCTTTTCACCTATATAAACATGGACACCTTAAATTAGTAAGATTAAGAAAAAAAATAAAAAAAATTAAATGTAGTATAGGTCAGTGTGGAATTGAACTTACACATGTTCTAGGCCAAGCAACAACACAGCCGATGGCATCTCCTACTGTGCGAAGACTTTCATATGGTCTAGGCAAATTCTCATCCCCAGTGTCACGCAAATTGTGAATAACAACCGCGACATATTCATGTCCAAGCATGTTTCCTCCAACCACATGTGTGCTATCAGTAGAGACTAAGTTCCCTTTTGCAACAACTTTATTTTCATGCATCAGTGACATCAAGTAAACTTGTTTTAGATCCTACCATTCAAAAATATTGAATACTATTACATCTGAACATGTAACCAATAATTTCTATTAAAAAATAAGGTAAAGAACATACAGATATTGGTCGACTACAATCCATTGTTATGTTGCTTCGACATACCTATAGTATAAGTGAATTTGATCATCAACAAATAACTTTATCAAGCAAGGATAATCATAAACTCTAAACTAAAAGAAGGTATTCCAACTAGCATTAAGTAATTTCATATCATGGGTTTCTCATACCTGCTTTGATTTTGGTAGGCACTCGCGTGGTAATGCTAAACCTGCATAGCCCTTGTTGCCTTGACTATGATTCTTAATATTATTATGCTGTAATAAATTTGCATCATTTTTTAGAAAAATATTGTTATAGAAAGAAGTGTCTTATTGGTCTATACTAGAGTTTAATATTTTCTAACATACCACTATAGTTGTGTTGTCCTGTGGCAAAGATGAATTAGCAGAGACCTCATCCTATTTTGGGGCATTAGTATTCCTCTATAAATGTGGCTGCACCTAGTGAAACACAATTTGAAGACATTAAAAATATGGAATTCTATACTTGTTAATAAAAAGCAGTGTGAGATAAACGATGTACCAGTTCAGATGCTCTAGGAGATTGAGCATTAGCATTTGGTTCTTTACGGTTCTCATCAGAATCCTGATTACTGCTATCAACACAGTCATGTTTAATATTGTCACGTACTCTTTCAACCTGATTAGCAAAGCAACAAATGAAAAACATGGGTACAACACTAAAATATACATTTATTTCCAATAGAAAAGGCATGGCCTAGGTTCATACCACATCATTTTCTGATGGTAAGGATCCATTTGTCCAATCCTCTCGAGGAAACATTCGTTCCAAGAAAGCATGCATCGGTTCACCTTATTTATGAGTTGCCTCTGATTTTTTAATCCATTTGTTTCATGTTGCTCGACAAAAGCCAGACCTTGAGATACCTTCACTTGGCTGCAATACTTGATCATAGTAACCATGTGGTTTTGACTCCTTAGGAATTACATCATCAAACACATCCTCATAATCTTTTTCCAAAATAATACCATTGTTATTTGTCACACCCAATTTTAAGGATAAAATTGAATGCAATACCTTATGTGCGCCCAGAGATCAATCACACACATAAGCCAACAAATTAAGGAGTACCATCACATATGTTTATTACATAACGAATAACATTCAAAGTCTTTACATAGCAGCGGATAAATAAGATAACTCTTGTGGTAGCTCCAACACAGGGAAGTTGACTAGTTGACCACAAGACTAGAACTCTTCAGGGAAGTCATCATTACCATAGCAATCTGTTACCCATCCGAGATTTTTATCCAAGTAGAGAACAAAATAAACAAGCATAAGTACATCTCATACATAACAAATATAACATGGGGATCATGAGGCTCAAATAAAGTTGACACGGGTTCAACTGCAGTAGCTTTTAGTTGGCAATATTTTAACAATTAAAGTAAACATATATTATTCTTAAACCCCATCCACATGATCATAATAACTGAAACAGAGCAATATGATGACCAACATGAGCAACATAAATAAACATCATATAACAACTACACGGTATGTTTTCCGGGCCGCTCGTGACCGTGAGCACGGCTGATATATCAGTTCATTAAAACTTTGCAGAGTGTGTACACTTTACCCATGAGTGATGATATCCAGATGCCCGGGTTAATTACTCCCATAACACTTCCAAGGTGAGTAGGCAGGATACATATCGAAGGCTTTCAAAGGTTCGTCTAACAAGTTAGGGCCGCTAGGTCTTAAGGCAAGGGGAAGAAGGGTCTCTCAACTTTGCGGCACACAGGCAAGGGGAAAGAAGCCGCCCTAAATCCATCTCGTCAAGCGCCTTTGCGCCCTTCTGGGTAACCTCTAATAAGCTAGAAAAGGTCCTTATACTGAGCTAAGGTTAGAGCCGTATAACCCTCATGGTTGCACTGTATGTCCCAGCTTTTGCTGATAGAAGATCCTAAACCATGTTGCTAAAAAGATTAGGTTTTATTCACCGTTATTAGATCATGTTTGGTTTAAGTAAAGCTCTAGCAAAACTATCCATATGCATAGCATCCCAAAGGTTAACAAGGTAACGGGTCAAAATCTAGTATAAACTATATAGGTATCAAAATTAGACACATGCATATGAAATTAGATGAGTCATGGTGAATAGGACATCAAGGAGGATCCATGCTATACTTGCCTTGGTCCGTAAACTCTTGCTGCTCTTGGTTGTCAAAGTAGGGCTCTTGATCACCAGCGTATGTCTCACCGTCTATACTCGATTACCACATCAACACCAAACAACCGGACAACAATCATGCAAAGCGAACAAGCTATAATTAGAACATTACACCAACAGCAAGAAAATAACATAAAAAGTTTGAAAACAAAATCTACGATCTACTACGATCACATAAACACGAAGATCATGAAAAACAGAATTATAATGCAAAAGATATGAGCTAAACAAGATTCAAAACCTTAATTAGTAGATTATATCTAACTCCAATTTTAAACACAGAAAATAGTATATATTTTCACACAGACAGATAGATCTTTTCAAAATGAAACTAATGCAAGTTGAACGGACTGAAACGGATTAAAAACGTCTAAGTTAAAAACATTTGAATCTAGTGGCAAAACAATAATTAAACTAAAATTGAATTTGAATTTAAATCAGTTTAAATCAAAATTGCAGATTCACTTGGACTGCGCCTCAAAAAGGAAGAAATGCAGGGGCTTATAAGAAAGAATCTGAAGACTCAGTGAGCAGTGCCTTCAGGACCACGGGTTTAGAACTAAAAAGGTGTAAGGGCTTATTTGCAAGATTGGCACCAAAGGGGTATGGAAAGCTTTCGACCGCTGGATCTGAAACCAAGGGCCGAGATTAGATCCGAGGGTTCAGGCGGCGCTGCAGACCGGAGAAGAAGGAGGGGTGGTGGCCTACGGCAGCGCCATCGCCGGAGTCAGCCGGTGGGGCTCGGTTTCTCGATAGAAGGCAGTAGAGAGCTTGGTAGAGGGTCCAATCGGATGAGGAGCTCATGGCGACCTCACCTGGCGCACAAAGGACAACGAGGACGGCTCGGTGGTGGTGTATCACCGGAGTTGGCAGCGGTGGAGCTCTGCAAGGCCCGACGAGACATTAGAGCATGAAACAAGAGGAGAAAAGGAGGGAAAAGTGCTTGGATGGCCTCGGGAGACCGAGACGGAGCTCAGGGTGTCACCTATGGTGACGAAAACACACCGGAACGCGAAGTCGATGGCGGCGCGGATCCAACGAGTGGCGGAGTTTTCGGTGTCGGTGGATTAGGGAACGAGGAGCTCAGATTTTTGGAAAGGGAGAGACTGCGGGTGCTCGGGAGATTTATAGGGGAGGTTGGATTGCTTGGCACGGCAGGGAGGGAGCAAGGGCAAAGCGAAACGGAGCCGGGGCGGTGTCCGTCATGGACACGGGAAGGAAAAGACGCTGACAAGTGGGGACACGGCATAAGCGATTGCGGGGAGGAGCAGGCTTCTGGCGCTCGGCTGCGACGCGCGGAGCTAGGCCGAGGCAGGCAGCCCACGCGCAAAGGGGAGCAGAGGAACAAAAATAGGCCGGCGGGAGAAAGGGCTCGGGCCGGTGGGCTGCTCTGGGCCAAAAGAGAAGAAAGGGAAAGAGGGAGAGAAAAAATGCTTTTCCAATTTTCAGAATTGAGTTATTCAAAAGGTTTTCAAATCCCATTTGAATTCAAACAACTTTTGAACAAAAACCACACATCACAAAATAAATTATGCACCAACATGTATGCATCAACATGATCTTTGGCCTAGGATTTATTTTAGCTTTTGTAAATATTATTTATTGCCTAGGTTTTATGCAACAAGTAAAATGCATTAATTAAATCATATTGCCTATTTCAAATAATGCAAAAATTTGGGATGTTACAAATCTACCCCCCTTAAAGAATCTCGTCCTCGAGATTCCAGCGGTGCTTACTCAAACAGCTGCGGGTATGACCTCCTCAGATCATCTTCTCTTTCCCAAGTTGCCTCTTCTTCTGAGTACCGATTCCACTGAACCTTGCACATCTTTATTACTCTACTTCTGGTAACTCTTTCAGCTGTCTCCAAAATCTTAATCAGATACTCATCATAGGTCAGATCTTCCTTAACTGTGAGCTCTTCCAATGGTATCTGTTCTTCGGGCACTCGTAGACACTTCTTTAGCTGAGAAACATGGAACACATTATGCAGTCCAACTAAGCTTTTAGGTAACCCTAACTGATATGCCACTTCTCCATGTCTCTCAAGAATCTTGAACAGTCCTATATACCGTGGTGCTAGCTTTCCTTTCTTATTGAACCTTTTCACACCTCTCATCGGTGACACTTTCAGGTAGACATAATCACCCACTGTAAAAGGCAGATCTCGATGATGGTTGTTTGCATAACTCTTCTATCGAGACTGAGCTACCCTCAGGTTATATCTGACTATTCTAACATGTTCCTCGGCATTCCTCAGCACATCAGGTCCAAACACCTGACTTTCACCTGTCTGATCCCAGAACAGCGGTGTTCTACACGGTCTCCCATATAAAGCTTCAAACGGTGCCATCTTAAGACTTTCTTGATAGCTGTTGTTGTACGAGAACTCTGCATAACACAAATTCTTGTCCCAACTAGTGTCATACTGTAATGCACAAGCTCTCAGCATGTCTTCTAGGATCTGATTTGTCCTTTTTGTCTGTCCATCGGTTTGAGGATGATAAGCAGTGCTGAAATTCAATCTTGTAACCAACAATTGATGTATCATCCGCCAAAAGTGAAAAGTGAATTGAGTTCCACGATCGGAAACAATTTTTCTAGGCACTCCATGCAAGCAGACTATCCATTCCATGTATAACTCTGCCAATCTAGCTCCCGTATAGGTAGTCTTGACGGGTATAAAGTGAGCAACTTTTGTCAAACGATCAACTATTACCCATATGGAGTCATAACCTCTCTCAGTACGAGGCAAACCAACTATGAAGTCCATACCGACTTATTCTCACTTCCATTCAGGTATCTTCATAGGTTGCAACAAACTAGCGGGCCTCTGATGTTCTACCTTCATTCTCTGACAGGTATCACACAGAGCTACATACTCGGCTACATCTCATTTCAGACCATCCCACCAATACTTCTTCTTAAGATCAAGATACATCTTAGTACTTTCAGGATGAATGGAGTAAGCTGACTCATGTACTTCTCGCAGAATAGTCTCTCGTATCTCCTTGATTTTAGGCACACATAACCTCTTTCCATGCCATAACGTTCCATCATCATCTAACCGGAAACCTGATGATTTGCCGAGGACAATATTATCTTCTATCTGCTTCAACTTCTCATCTGCCATCTCACCCTTACGTATCTCTTGCATCAACATGGGTTCTAGTACCAACTCCATGGCATTGGTCACAAATCCCAGATTTAGATATGCAAATTCAGCACACAACTCTTCTGACATAGCGGCAATTCGAACCTCATTGACATAACTTTTTCTACTCAAGGCATCTGCTACGACATTGGCTTTCCCGGGATGGTAGTGTATCTCCAAATCATAGTCCTTAATCAACTCTAACCATCTGCGTTGCCTCAAATTCAGATCAGACTGAGTGAATATGTACTTCAAGCTCTTATGATCAGTATAGATGTCTGTCTTGTGACCCACTAGATAGTGTCTCCAGATCTTCAATGCATGGACAACAGCTGCTAACTCAAGATCATGTGTGGGATAGTTCAACTCATGTTTTCTCAATTGCCTAGATGCATATGCCACAACTCCACCTTCTTGCATAAGAACACAACCCAGACCTAGGCGAGATGCGTCACAATAGATGGAGAAGTCCTTACTCAGATCTGGTAGTATCAATACTGGAGCTATGGTTAGACGTTTCTTCAATTCCTCAAAGTTAGCCTGGCATTTATCAGACCAGACAAACTTATCATTCTTCTCTAGTAGAGCTGTCATTGGCTTAGCAAGCTTGGAGAAACCTTCAAACAACCTTCTGTAATAACCAGCCAATCCGAGGAAACTACGGATCTCGGTCACATCTGTTGGCGGTTTCCATCTTAGCACATCCTCAACCTTGCTTGGATCTACTGAGATACCTCCATTAGAAACAACATGTCCACGGAAGGAAACTTCCATCAACCAGAACTCACATTTGCTACGCTTGGCATACAGCTTGTGCTCTAGGAGTTTTTGCAGCACTAGCCTCAGATGTTCGGCTTGATCGTCTTTGTTCTTGGAGAATACCAGAATATCATTAATAAAAACTACAACAAACTTGTTGAGGTACTCCATGAACACCTTGTTCATCATATACATAAAGTAGGCAGGTGCATTGGTCAATCCGAAAGACATGACTGTATACTCATACAACCCATACCTAGTAGTGAAAGCTGTCTTTGGAATATCAGATGCCCGAATCTTCAACTAATGATAACCCAAACGTAGATCAATCTTAGAAAACACACATGCACCTCTAAACTGGTCAAACTGATCATCAATTCTTGGCAATGGGTATTTGCTCTTGATAGTAACCTCATTCAATGATCGGTAGTCAACACACATCCGCTGACCACCATCCTTTTTATCAACAAAGATAACAGGAGCTCCCCAAGGCGATGAGCTAGGATGAATGAACCCTTTTTCTTGTAACTCTCTAATTTGTTTCTTAAGTTCTTCTAGTTCAGGTACTCCCATCCTATATGGTCTTTTAGCTATGGGTGCAGTTCCCGGTAAAAGCTCAATAATAAATTCAATGTCGCGATCGGGTGGCATACCTGGCAAGTCATCGGGGAACACATCTGGAAATTCATCCACCACTTGATCTTCCTGGAAAACCTCTTCATTTATCTGATTCACTGTGGCGGTGGGTGATGGCTGTAACACTACATCAACACTGACCTTGTCTCCTTTTGCTATGGTGACTGACACAATTTTCTCTTGACACTGAATCACGGCCTTGATTTTCATCATCCAATCCATACCCAGTATTAGATCAATACCAACAGTCTTCAGCACAATAGGGGATACGGAGAAATCTACCCCCCTTAAGGACACATCCAGGGGCACCCACTGAAGCGTAGCTTGCAAACCTCCACCCGGTGAAGTTACCATTATGGGGGTTTTCATGAGACTAACAGGTAGATTATGCATTCTAATGAATGTATGAGATATGAAAGTATGCGATGCACCAGAATCAAAAAGAACTGTAGCGGGGATGGAGCTGATGTTGAACGTACCAAGCATGACTTCCGGTGCTTCCTGCACAGTCTCTACGGACACATGATTCACTTTGCCCATTCTAGGGGTTGCTTGCTGCCTTCCTTTCTGCCCACTATTCTGAGGTGTGAGCTGATCTTGCCTCTTCGGACAGCGGTTGGCAAAGTGACTTGGATCACCACAACGATAACAGACATTGGGTGCTCCATTCTTTGTAGGAGTGTTGGGCGCACTGGTCTTCATGGGAGCATTGTTGGGTGTGCCTTGGCGCTGGGCCTGGTTATTGTTCTGCTGCTGCTGTTGGTAGGGGGTACGTTGCTGGGCTTGGTTAGGGTGCCATTGAGTAGTCGGTCCCTGGTACCTCTGTTGGTTCCCTACTGCAAAGTTGGCGCAGGGACGGTTGTTACTGCCAGAAGAATGACCTGGGAGCTTCCTCTTTCTAGCCTCCATCTCTTTGCGCTTGTTGCCAACCACTATGGCGCGATTGACTAAAGTTTGATAGCTGGCATACTCATTGGACATCAGCTGAAGCGCCAGTCCATCATTCAATCCCCTGAGGAAGCGACGCTGCTTGTTAGCATCCTAAGCAATATCAGCGGGGGCATAGCGTGACAACTGAGCGAACTTGTCACGATACTCAGCTATAGACATAGCTCCTTGTGGCAACAACCTGAACTCCTCCTGTGTCGCAGAACCGACCAATTTATAAGAGCAAAAGTACGAAATTCACCGCCGAAGCAGCAAATTAGCACACTTGAGCCCATATAAACCCGGTAGTCCGGAATTCTCGAAGGATTTCAAACTTTTCCACATCAACAACATAGGATCGTAATCGTTCAGTGTCAATCGTCATGGCATAATATTACAAAACATGTTCGGAGTAGCGAAAGTAGTTATTACAAACCAAGTTTAATAAAGTAGCGGAAGCTGAACACTTAACATCGTTCTAAAAGACCCACGCACGCATCCATTACAGTGCCATCATAGTAGTCATCCTGATACAGCAAAAGGGACGAACAGATCCGGCCCTTGCCCATGGCCAAGTTATCCTCTCCAGCCGGATAGAGGCAGTTGATACAGTAGCCATAAAAGGTCTGGCCATCTGCAACAAGAAGGGAACACAGCCCTGAGTACGAGAATGTACTCAGCTAGACTTACCCGTCATAAACCAGAAATAAATGACACCAAGGAGTATGAAAGGCTGGTGTACGGTGGAGCTTGGCATGATACACATTTTGCGTAAAAGCAGTAGTAGTAGTAAGTAAGTAAGTAATTGGTTCACCTGTTTACTAGCTCAAATTTAATGGGTATTTAACCTGTTTACTACATTAGCCCCTGTACTAAAAACAAACATGGCAGTGATTTTTGACAATCACTATAACAGTCAATAGACCAATTAACCATTCTTGCCAATAGTACCATGATAGCTATCATGTGTTCCGCAATTTCCAGTATCAAGACAGAACAGAGTTCGAGTCAAGTGCTCACTATCCAGGAGCGATGGCGATTATAATTGATTCCTAACCAGCTGATGATTTTATTCCCCACACAAACCACACTCACCCGTCAGTGAGCTACAGATAACCACAACATTATTCCAGAAGCCACGGATTCAACTGCCACCAACATACCCGGGAGCAAGCCCGACTGCCAAGGTGTTGGACTTAACCACCATCACCCAGGTCTTACTTTTCGCGCTCCCGAGTCCCAATATCCCCCTTTGTGGCTTCGGCAGATGCGTGGGGTTCGAAAGCCGGACTGTAATAATGAGCGGCTTCGCGGTCGGAATGAGTTGTCCTTCCAGCTAAATGTGGGGCATGCGTTCAACATGACAAGAGGTCCGTCTTAGCATGATATTGTTTTTCCCATACGACACGGCTAGAAATGTTGTAGCACAACGCTACAGGAATCTGCCGATCTCCATTTTTCCACAAGACTCAGTTATCTCACTTATTGGCAATATCCCGTTAAAGGTCAAGTAACACCTATCAATCGCGGGTAACATGAAGGTTGCCCGACTTCTACCGATTCTAAGCACGACTAAGCATATATTCGTGCATAGTACTAAGATAGGATAACAAGGATAATGTACCAATAATATCAAGGTAAGGATATGATGCATCAACGGTATCAAACAACTCCTAATACTTAATGCAACAGGCATAATATATTAAGTTAAATAAAATGAAAGGTAGTTAGATGCTCCGGGGCTTGCCTTTCTCGAAGTTGCAGGGTAGCTGGTTTGGACACTCGGAAAGTTCTTCTTTAGGCTCTCCCTCGGTGACCCTTGGCTCTGGCTCTTGAGGCTACTGCTCCTCAGTTTCCTCAACTATGATCTGCTCTTCTATCGAACCTGTTATGATGCATATGCAAGAATGAATGAGTGCTGCAAGTGCATAGGATGGATACATAATAAACAAGCTTGACCGAATATGTGCATATCTCCTCTCTGGGAGAGTGTAACATTCTATCTAAGAGTAGCTATACTTTTATGTGATGCAGTTAATCATAAATGTATGAAAAGACCAAATTACCCTTGCTGGACCCAACAGAAGAAATGTACACTTTTAACTTAATTAAATAAATTAATTCATAAAAACAAGCCTATAACATCAACTGGTAGCTAACTGCTTCAGAAACTTCTAGAAAAATTACTGTAGGTTCTCCTATGCAAATAAGGTATGCTGTACAAATTTCATGTCATTTGGACTTAAACAGAATTCTGTATAAAAAGACAAATAACAGGGCAGAAAGATGCTTTGTACTACACCCTATCTTGAAAAGTGTCAAACAGTAGATTTCATATTTTTCATTAGAACTTCTTAGCACAAGAGCGGTCTATAAAAATTACCAAGCGCAAACTCATCATATTTTAATTACTACAAATTATACAAGAAAATAGCATTTAATTAAAAAGAATATTAACATCAGATTTTTCCACAGTCAAACATCAGCTATCATTTTTCTATGATTTGTCATCACCTAACAAACCTAACAAAACAAGAATCATATTTTTCTGAGCAACATACAGTTTATTATGCATTTCACAAGATATCAGCCAAAATGTAAATTAATTCTAACAGTATATAAAACTATTCAAAACTGGACATATTATATTTTTCATGCGTAGAGTTTATCAAAACAAACCTAACAAAATTTGTTTCACATTTATTGGACCAACAGAACTCAAGTTATCAATTAAACAAGCATTAACAGCATTTCTGGAAAACATTAAACCAAAATCATAAACATTTCCCGACAGAAACTGCTACGCGTACACAACCAGATTGCACCACTGCGGCTGACAACTGGGCCCCAGGGTCAAACTGACCCCACCGGTCAGCCACACCGGGACAGAGTCGGCGTTGACCACGGCGGAGCTCGCCGATGGTGGCTCCTCCGGCGAAACAGACACCACCGATGGACTCCTCTCCTTCTCCCGCGTCGAATGGTACCACACATTAGCCAAGCGCAGTGCCGAAGCTAGCTCGCCGTTGACCATGGCGGACACGGCGGCTCGGCTCGGCTACGTCGGCCGATTCCGACCACGGGGAGACATACCATCACCCGCTCTTCACTCCTGGCACTCCGGCGGACCTTACTCGCGACTCAGACGCTAGGGTTACCACTAGAAACGACCGGGACCACGAGCTCACCGTCGCCGGCGGACATGGCGGGTGGCGGACAGTGGCATCCCGTGACTTCCAAGACCTAATCGGCCAAACTAACTCCACCGGGAGCTTCCCTAGACCACGGCGACACTCGAACACTAGCTAGGAGGGGTTGATAGGTTCGGGAAGAGGGTCGGCCACGGTGGACCGAGCTCGCCGGCCATGGCGGACGCGGCGGATGCCCGTCTCACGGCTTACCTAGGGACTCTCGGTGAGCACAGGGTAGAGGAGGTTACGGCGAAGCGATTGGGCGGGTTGGTTGCGGTGTTTCGCGGTGGGACGGCGAGGAACGCCGGTGAACATTGCGGCAGCGCGGCTTGCTCGGGGAAAAACGGCGAGAGCGAGGGAGGGAAGACAGCGCAGACAGGCAGGTGGCGGACCGATGCCGAGTGCGTGCGCTGCCCTTTTCTGCTTGCCACGCACGCGCGCTTCCCTGGGTTGGCCAAGTAACAGGCGCCATGCGGTGGCCGACTTCTGCCGCCAGTCGGCCACGACGCCGCGCTGGCCCGACTAAATCGGGCGATTCAGTTCGCCATTAGCCGACTGACAGCCTATTTTCGAACGTTCTTAACTCGCTAACCACTGGATGAAACGACACACGGTTTGTTCCTTTGGTCAGAGCTACGTACCATCTACAACTTTTGTTAAAGGATCGAGCACTAATTCGACTTGGATCATCACTAAAAAATGCTCCAAAGATCGGCCAATGTCACTTGGGTGACAGTTAAGACTTAGAGAAATTTTCTAAGTCTAAAACCCATCCAATTCTGACTTGTGGCCCCCAAAACACATAGTTAGACTCACTTTCATGGGTTGACCCAAAAACACTTTTTCTTCTCCTCTAAATTCTCTACATTTTTTGTTTAGGGCACTCAGCCATGCAAGACCTCTAACATGCTGGTCATAGTTAGTCAAACAAAAGGGTTCTTTAAGCCCCATGGAGTGGGTTTAGGGTTAGAGGCTTAATTAGCCAAAATGACCAATATAAACCTAGCTTCATTTGGACTTGTTAGCAAATTTAAACTACTAGAAAGGTTTAAACTTAACAAAAACAAGCCAAACAAACATACATAGAAGCTTTCCTAAGCATTTCATCACATAAAATGACACTTTTGCAATAAAGGAAAAGTAATTTATGAATGCTTTATGCTTATGGAATGATTATGCATGGTGAGATGATGATGTCATGCTAGCTTAACACCAGAGGTGTTACAGCCCTTCCCCCCTTAACGAAATCTCGTCCCGAGATTTATTGACCATTGCTCATGAAAAGCCGCTTAAACCTTTTGAAGATAATCCTCAGATTCCCAAGTTGCATCATTATCATCATGATGACTCCACAGCACTTTGTGCATCCTTACTACCCGGTTGCGAGTTACTCTTTCTTTACTATCCAGTACTCTCACTGGTTGCTCTTGATATGTCAGATCTGATGCAAGCTTTAACTCTTGGGGTTCTATACTTTCTTCGGGCACACGCAAACACTTCTTTAGCTGCGAAACATGAAAAACTGGAAAGATAGAACTCATTGTTTCTGGTAACTGAAGTTGATATGATACTTCGCCCTTCCTTTTTAGGATACGATATGGTCTTACATATCTTGGTGACAACTTCCTCTTCATTCCAAACCGCTGCACTCCTCGCATTGGAGTTACTTTCAGATAAACATAGTCACCCTTTTTAAACACCAAAGGTCTTCGTCTTTTGTCTGCATAACTTTTTTTGTCGAGATTGTGCTGCCTGTAGGTGTTGGTGTATGATCTGAACCTTTCTTTCTGCTTCCTGAACAAAGTCAACTCCGAAATATCTCCTTTCACCGGGCTCGACCCAGTTCAATGGAGTTATGCACTTGCGTCCATATAAAGCCTCAAACGGTGCCATCTTAATACTTTCTTGATAACTGTTGTTGTACGAAAACTCTACTAGCGGTAGCCATGACTCCCATGATCCCTTAGATGATAGCACACAAGCTCTAAGCATATCTTCTAGCACTTGGTTTACTCTTTCAGTTTGGCCTGCAGTTTGAGGATGATAAGCTGTACTATGTACCAACTTCGTTCCCAAACTTTTCTGCAACTGTTGCCAGAAATGAGCAGTAAACTGAGGTCCTCGATCAGAGACAATGATCTTTGGTATGCCATGTAGACGCACTATCTCTCTGATATATATATATCCGCATACCAAGGAGGTCGGTAATTGACTTTGACTGGAAGAAAGTGAGCTGATTTGGTCAAATGATCCACGATCACCCAAATAGAATCATTTCCCTTCTCTGTAGTGGGTAGACCGGTTATGAAATCCATGCTTATATCTTCCCATTTCCATTCTGGCACTGATAACAGTTGGAGTAACCCTACGGGTTTCAGATGTATTGCCTTTACTCTGCAACACGTATCACATCTTGCCACATATGATGCTATCTCCTTCTTCATTTTTGTCCACCAAAAATGAGATTTCAAGTCATGATACATTTTGCTACTCCCTGGGTGAAGAGATAACTTGGATAGGTGAGCTTCATCCAACAGCTTATCCTTAAGAACCTTCCTTTTTGGCACCACAAGACGTTTGCCAAACCACAACACTCCTTGTTCATCTAGCTTGAAAGGAGTTAAGGGGTTGGTTAACATCTTCCTCTTAATGTGAGCCAGTCCTTTATTAGATTTCTGCGCTTCAATTATTTGACTTTCCAACGAACAACTTAGCTGAATGTTGAACAGAACTTCTGGGTGTATTAAGTTGAACTTCTCCTCAAACAACGGTTGAACTACGATATGGTGTGATTTACGACTTAAGGCATCTGCAACCACATTAGCCTTTCCAGGGTGATAGTGAACTTGCAAGTTATAGTCCTTTATCAACTTTAACCACCTGCGTTGCCTCATATTTAGCTCTAGTTGGGTGAAGATGTACTTCAAACTCTTGTGGTCGGTGTATACATTGCACACATTCCCCAACAGATAGTGTCTCCATATCTTCAGGGCATGTACCACTGCTGCTAACTCCAAGTCATGAGTAGGGTAGTTGAGCTCATGCTTTCTCAACTGCCTTGATGCATAAGCTATCACTCTTCCTTCCTGCATCAACACACATCCAAGCCCAATCTTGGATGCATCACAAAACACATCAAAAGGTTTTTCTATGTCCGGTTCAGCCAAGACAGGAGCAGTGGTGAGCAACTCCCGCAAGATTCGGAAAGCTGCTTCACACTCCTCCGTCCAAACAAACTTAACATCCTTCTGGAGTAAAGAGGTCATAGGTTTAGGAATGTTAGAGAAATCCGGTATGAAACGACGATAGTAACCTGCTAAAACCAGAAAACTCCTTACTTCTGTAACTGAGGTTGGAGCCTTCCAATCCATCACTTCTTGGACCTTACTGGGATCTACCGAAATCCCATCTTCTGATAGCACATGACCAAGAAAATGAACCCTTCTCAACCAAAACTCACACTTACTGAACTTAGCATAAAACTTATGTTCTCGAAGTCTGGTCAGAACTATACGCAGATGTTCCGCATGATCTTCTTCATTTTCTGAATACACCAAGATGTCATCCAAAAAGACTACCATGAAATGGTCCAACTCGGGCATGAACACTGAATTCATTAGGTACATAAAGTATGCTGGAGCATTTGTCAAACCAAAAGACATGACAAGATACTCATACAACCCGTACCTAGTTGAAAAAGCTATTTTGGGTATATCTTGCAGTCTGATCTTGATCTGATGATATCCTGACCTCAAATCTATCTTGGAAAACACTCTGGCCCTTGTGAGCCGATCAAAGAGAATATCAATTATGGGCAAAGGATACTTATTTTTGATTGTTACTGCATTCAGTGGTCTGTAGTCCACACACATACGCAAGGTCTTATCTTTCTTCTTCACAAACAGAGCTGGACATCCCCACTCGGAAGAACTAGGTTGAATCAAACCCTTATCCAACAACTCTTTTAGTTGAATCTTCAACTCGGCCAGTTCATTGGGAGGCATACGGTATGGTCTTCTAGATATAGGTGCTGTTCTAGGAACTAACTCAATTGCAAACTCCACATCTCTACCTGGAGGTAGGCCTGGTAACTCTTCTAGAAACACATCAGGAAACCCACATACCACTAGGATTTCCTGAAGAACTGCCACTTGCATCGTGTAACTTGTTAAACTGAGATTGAGACTGCTAGGAAGAGACAACTGGTGATACTGTCATGTTTCCGGATCCCGAAGAGATATCATCCTTTTCTCAGTATCTATTACCACTCCCCACTTACTCATCCAATCCATTCCCAAGATAACATCAAAAGACAAGCCTGGCATAACTACCAAACTTATTCGGTATAACTTACCTTCCAAATTAAGAGTTGCCCCTAGAACCATCTGATTGGATAACACACTTGCACTAGCTGAACTTATACGAAATCCAAAATCCATAGTTACCATTTCCCTATTATGCTTAAGTGCAAATGCTTGACTTATGAAAGAATGGGATGAACCGGAATCAAACAAAACAACTGCTGAAAGGTTGTTGATAGAAAACATACCCGCTGTGATCGGCTCTCCTTCTGGTAGACTTTCAAGAGATGTGTGATGCACACGAGCTTGTACTTGGTTAGTTTTCTTTCTTGGACTAGGACAGGTTCTTGAGAGATGACCTTCTTTGCCGCAATTGTAGCAAGGTCCCTTCACATAGCTGCCAAAAAAACCCTGGTTTCTGGGCCCTGACCTGAACTGGGAAGATTGACTCTTGACAACTTTTTGAGCTTTTGCCTGAGGTTGGCCACCTGGAAAACGGCGTTGCGGAGGCTTGAAGCGCGCTCCGGGCACCGCTGTCCTAGACTGAGGACGATTCACCACTTGGTTTCTAACTTGAGATGCTCCCGCTTCAAAGGCTCTCTTACGTGACTTAGACGCACTGTAAAGATTGTTATTGTTTTCTTGCGTCAGACAGTCACTGACGAAGTCGTTGAACTGCGTCCTGGACGAGGTACCAACAGACTTCAAAAGCTTCGGGCTCAAGCCCCTCTTTAGACTAGCAATCTTCTTAGCTTCAGTATCAGCATACTCTGGAGCATATCGGGATAGATTGTTGAATGCATGAAGATACTCTGTCATGGTTTTGGTTCCCTGAGTGAGCCTCATAAACTTTGTTACTTTCATTGCCATTAAGCCAGGAGGAATGTAGTTTCCCCGAAAAGCAGTTACAAACTGATTCCATATTATCGGATGATTGGCAGGATAGGTGGTGCGATGATGTGTCCACCAAATCCTGGCTGGTCCTTGCAGTTAATGAGTTGCATATTCCACCTTTAAAGATTCGGTCACCCATAACAGCCTAAACTTCTGTTCCATCGTGTTTATCCACTCATCCGCTTCCAGAGGTTCTGCCACCTCCTTAAAGATTGGTGGTCTAGTATCGAGGAAATCCTTGGATGTATTGTATTGGTTGACATCCTGACCGCCATTTCCCGCGGCACGACGGGTGTTTTCGGCGATATTTCTAAGATTGGCCTCCATATTACGCTGCATGGCCTCCATGTTCCTTTGACTACCTAGGAACTGAGCAAAGAACTATTCCACCGTATATGGAGGAGGAGGAGGAGGGTTGCGAGCTTCCACACTGGGTCCTTCATCCCTTATATCACTGGCGCTGCCAGCACCACGGCGTGTGTTCACCATCTGCACAGCCAATCAATAATCCAATGAGTAATGTCATATATATAGATCCAAAATGCGTAAAAATGGCAGTACTGTATTTGAACAATGTTCATACAATAAGGCATATACACAAGTCGTTCCACATAAATAACATCATAAACGGATTATATGAATAGCGTTGAAAAACTTTGATCGAGGCGAACATATGAACACAACAAAGATTGATGCTTTTCAACGATCTCAAAGGTAGCACATGGTTCTTAAAAGATTACAACATAAAGATAACTTGTCTGAGACATGAGATAACAGGCGAAAACATGAAGCCTCACACTAAGTCTATACTAAGCCTAGTCACTCTCAACGTCTAATCCTGGGTTCTCTACATGATCAACTCCATCATCTTCTTCTTCCTCTTCCTGATGAGGAAAAAGCTCTCCGCCATCTTCAGCTCCATCATCAGCTAGGACAATACCCATTTCCATCTCCGCCGCTCCTGGAGGATGGTAAGGGTAAAGCCGGTTGTTGAGGCGATGCACTTCCTCACGCAGGTTATCATTGTAGGCTTCTATTGCTGCCAGCTGTTGCTCTAGCATTGCGATGCGCTCTCTGAGGGTGAACTCTTCTTCCCAAGCTTCATTCCGTTGTTGAATGAGCCTCATCATCTGGGTCTCCGTGCTTTGGTTAGTGTGCCGGGTACGTCCTAGTTGCTCCTGCAACCTGAGGATCTCCTGGGCCGCTACCTGGTTCCTTTGGACAGTCCGATCCCTTTCTAGCGTGAGCTGCTGTAGATCCCCTTTTAACTTCTCCACTTCTTCATCAAAGCTTCTCTGCACTTGCCTTTTCTCATCCCTGACATTATGATAAGACTCTTTCATGCTACCCAAGCTACGCTGCATTACTGCATAGCTTTGCATAACAGCGAACATTGAGCTCATGGCAGGTCCATCACATGCCTCCCGCTCACTGGGACCACCTGTGAACATCTCCGCCTTAGATTGTACCCATATATCCTTGAAAGGATCTGCTCTTGGAAATGCGGATACATGGGTGTATGCCGAGTCTCTGAGTGATGAGTGATTGTCAACGGGTTTGATGCGCATGTTCTTTGGCTTGTGTTGTGCAGGTGTCGAGCACGGAGACAGTGATCGAGGGCAAGGTGAAGGTCAAGTTGAGACGTGTCGTGCCGACGGACTGGGTGCGATGAAGGATGGGCGTGCCGTGCGGCGGACGTGCCATGCCGATGTATCGAGCAGTGAAGGGCGGACGTGAGGCTTGGACTGAGGGACCGGAGTGCCTGAGGATCAGCTGTGGTGGCTGGCAGCCTGGGACAGCGACGAGCGGAGACTTGCGGGGCACGGTGTTGCTCGGGTCGAGGACCTGGGGACACGTGTCGGTGGACGGGGTGCACGGGCGGTGCATCCCCTCTACAGCTCCGGTTTGGTGGTTGAGCCAGGGAAAAACCACCGGGTGGACGGTTTCCGAGTTTGGGCCTCAAAACTCGGGTGCTCGGTTTCCAGGTTGAGCCACAAAACCTGGGCGCGGACGGTTTCCGAGTTTGGCCACAAAACTCGGGCGATGGGCCGGTTTCCGAGTTTGGGCCTCAAAACTCGGGCGCTGCGGGTTTCTGAGTTCGGGCCACAAAACTCAGGCTGGTGGGCTGGTTTCCCGGTTTGGGCCTCAAAACCGGGGGTTGCTGGAAAAGGCTGGTTTCCCGGTTTGGGCCACAAAACCGGGGGTGCAGAGCGAGGACGGCACGTGGCGGCAATCGGAAGGTTGCGTGGAGGCAACGCGGACGAGATGTGCGGGCGTGGCCGTTGGATCTACCTACCACCGAGTTGGTCCAGAATAACCCTAGGGTTTAGCTGGTTCGCTCTGTAATTAGAATAGAGAGGGGTAGAGTAGGAAATAGACTTAGACTAGCATAGGATAAGTAGTAAAGGGAGACACCCTCCTCCCCTATCTCAGTTATTTCAGTTTTAGCCATCTCATTTGCTTCCTGCACTTAGGGTTTCCTGCTCTCCCATCCCCTGCTGTAGCTGAGATCCGCAGAGAGACTTGAACTCTGTGTACTGTTGATATTGAGGAAAGGAGGCCGTAACCTCCTTGTCGTAGCGTGTGTTTGCGCTTCGGCTTGCAATTCATGGCTGTGATTTCCGTTGTGTTCGTGTTCTTCGCGGAATCCTTTTTCTCCACGATTTTCCCGTCGCTTGATCTCTTTGCTCGGTTCATCTTTTGCAAATCCGTTTGAACCAAGTTGTTCTAGATCGTGAGGCACTTCTTTCCATCGAAGGAATCATCCTCAAACCCCACGGTCTAGGAGATCGATCGATTTTTAGTTTCGGGTCAAGTTTTCTTCCTTCCCCGAAATTCTTCGATTCACCGTTTTGGAGATAGGTTCGAGCCATGATCTCTTAAAGATAGCTCACTATACTCCTTGTGACTCATCTCACCATGTTTGATCCCTAGAGGAATTGTTTTGGGTGAGATAGAGGCAAATCGGTGGACGAACGGGGCTGCTGCGAGTCGACCGGACGCTCAGTCGGGGTGACCGGACGCACGGTCCGTGAGTCCGGTCGATGAACAGCACGTAGCCGTGTTCTTCACTTTGACCGGACGCTCCATTCATGTTTTGACCGGACGCATCGCTTTCACTGTTCATCGTGCTTGTTCGTTTCTGACCGGACGCACTGCTCTCGACCGGACGCTCCGTACTCGTGAGTCCGGTCGCGAACAGTAAGGTTCCAGAGCCGATTTTTGTTGACCGGACGCGTCCGGTCCCTGCTGACCGGACGCTGGCCAGAGTCCGGTCGATCCAGTTCGACGCGTTTTCGTCCGCAGTTTGTTCGTTCGTCTTTCGATTCGTGATTCGATTGTGGCGTTGGATTCCTAACTTCGTGCTCTACAGAATTTGGGCTTCCCGCTTTACAAAATAGCCTGAATCCCCCTCGCGTTGCTCGGGGGAGGTTGAGGTTACCCAAAACCCATCCCGTCACTAAGTTGACTTGCGTGAACTTGGGTGAGGAAGTTTTTGTGGTGCCTCGCTGTGATCCCTGGGATCATCCACCCTCTTCCAAGGGTCGTGGGCATCACGTTTTTGGTAGTAGCTCTTGGGGATTGATTTTGGGACACTTGGCCAAAGTTTTGTAAGAAATTTTATTGGCTCCCATTCACCCCCCCCCCCCTCTGGTCGCCTTGCTTTTGCATTCTCGGTCCTTCAATTGGTATCGGAGCAGGTTAAGGATCTTCCACCTTAGCCGGTTCCAGATCCACAGGAGGCGACATGGATCGCGGCGTGGGCAAACCGCCGTTCTTTGATGGGACGAACTATGCGTATTGGAAGATACGCATGTCGGCCTATCTGCAGAGTTTGGGTGCTTCAATTTGGGATATTTGCAACTCTGCTGATTACGTGGTCTTGGCTGCTCGTGTTTCTCAGCAACAGATCGATGAGCACGATGCCAATAGCCGAGCCCGTAATGCTCTCTTTTCTTGTTTGAGCATGGGTGAGTTTGATCGTGTTTCTCACCTTGCTACGGCTCGGGAGATCTGGGACACCCTCATGCGTTTCCATGAGGGCACCTCTCAAGTCAAAACCCGACTCTACGAGTCGTTCAAGCGTGAGTATGAGAACTTTCGACATCAGCCTGGCGAGAGCATAGAAAGTTTATTCGCTCGCTTTCAGGTGATTGTCAACAGGATGAGGGCTAACAAGGAGCAGTTGCCTTTTGACGATCACGAGCGTGCTTTGAAGCTCTTGCACACTCTTGATCGGTCGGTGTGGGATTCCAAGGTTCAGGCGATCATCGAATCGCCTAACTATGAGACCCTCACCTGCGACGAGCTCTTTAGTAAGCTCAAGTCCAGTGAGATTGACGCCATGTCGAGGGCTTCTTATGCGAATCCTTCTGGCCTGACTATGGCTTTGGTTTCTGGCTCTTCTATCCCCTCTGCTGGCTTTGCACTTTCTTCACTCTTTTCTGTCACAGAGGACCAGCTTGAGTCATTGGGGGATGACGAGTTGGCAATGCTCGCCAACCGGTTCACGCGGTTCCACAACAACCGCATGAACCGTCGCCGCGGTGGAGGACGCTCAGGATGCTATGAGTGCGGCGACCCCGACCACTTCATCGCCAACTGCCCCAAGAAGAAGCATTCATCTGGGAAGGGCGATCATGGGCACAAGTACGACTCCGGCAAGCGCAAGGAGAAGTACGTCCCCGCGAGGCACAAGCGGAGGGGCGGCTTCGACAAGGAGTACATCAAGAAGAAGTACTTGGAGAAGGCCCAGGCTGAGCAGCGTGCGTTCTTCGCCACGCTCAGCGACGTCGATGGCTCGGATGACGACTCCGCTTGCTCAAGCGATGATGAGTCCGAGAAGAAGAAGAGAATCGAGGACAAGCTGAACGGTCTCTGCTTCTTCACCGACGACGACGGTCTCTGCACCATGGCGCTTGGTGATGAAGTCGACGGCAAGCTGGAACACATCCCTCGGAACAACGACGACGACGACGACTCCCAGGTATCTCTCACCCACGATGAGCATTCTGCTGAGGTCGAGAAGCTTACTGCCGCGCTCCTTAGTCAGGACAAGTTGCTTAGGCGTGCCGCTAGAGAACGCAAGGAGTTTAGGCAGAAGTGGGAAGACACGGTGAGGGAGCTTGTGTTTGCCAAGTCCACCGTGGTTGTGTCGGAAGAGGTTGAGTGTGAGTCGTGCACCACGCACATGACTGATCTTCTCACTTTGAGAGGAAAGTATGCTGCGTTGGTTGGAGAGCTGGATGAGATGAGGGCCAGACCCTCTTTGCTGGGTGCATGCAAGACCTGTCCCGTCTTGCAATCTGAGTTGGCAGAGAAGAATGCCAAGATTGTGTCTCTTGAGGAGGCCAGCTCAGGTAGCACTGGAGTGGCGAGGTGCGTTTTGTGCGAGGGCTTGGAGCTGGAGATTGCCAATGTGAAGCATGGCAAGATGCAAACCGAGGAAGAAAACACATACCTTCGGACCATCTTGTCATGGGTCTCCTGTAGTGAGCCGCAGCTCGGGATGATGATCTCCCAATTCAAGCGAGCTGCTGGGGCTCCTGGTGTAGGTTTTGCTCAGGGTGTTGATCTTTCTGCTTTTGGGAAGATTGGAGAGTCGAGTGGTTTGAATCCATGTGAGAAGCCTAACTCCACCACTACTCCCAAGCTTGCCAAACTTCCACCCAAAGAGCCTGCCAAGCCTACCACCAAAGATGGTGTGGTTGAGGAACCCCCGAGAGCTCCTCCCAAGAACCAAATTTGGGCACCCAAGCCAAACCACCTCAAGAACAAGCTTGATGCTATGCCACCCATTAGAGAGGAGTGTTTGCCTCAGAAGGGCAAAGTGAACCACACCCACAGCCCTGGTCACCAACAACCCCCTTTGCGTGCGGTGAGGTACCAGTGTGATTTCTGTGGGAGGGATGGTCACTTGATCGAGTTCTGTTTCCGGCGCAAGCGAGAGGCGCGCCGTACTCGGGAGATGGAGAACCCGGACATGTACCATCCAACTCATGGTGGACATGTGCCGAAGGCTCAGGGGAGAGCTGCTAGGCCCGGACGTCAAGGTCCCCGGCCTAGGCAGGAGATGAGAGCCCCTAGGAGGGAGACTAGGCCTAGAGGTCCAGCACCTCAGTTTGTTAGGCCTAGGCAGGAGAGAGCTCCGAAGAGAGACGCTAGAGCAGTTGAGCCCCAGGCTCCTAGGCGTAGATCTCGTAGAGAGCGTGCCCGACGGGGTCCTGCTTTTGCAGGTAATGGACCCCGTGGCGGAGGCTTAGTTGAGCGCTTTCCCCCACCGCAGTTTGAGTACCACGGTGAGCGCTTCTTCCCCAGCGGACCACGTTTTCCTGTACGTGGTGATCGCTACCCCCGTAGACAGGCTAGGAATAGTTTTTACACTGACCGTTCTTTTGAGCAGCCGGCCCAACACTGGTATTCTCCTTACTTCACTAACCCCAGTGTTGGACCGTATGCTCACCCTATGTCTTTTTATTGATGTAGGTGAGACGGTTGGAGGACATTTGGTTGGTGGATTCTGGTTGCTCGAGGCACATGACCGGAAACGCCAAGTGGTTCTCCAGCCTTAGCCCGGTCGCCGGAAAGGAGTACATAACCTTCGGCGACAATAGTAAAGGTAAGGTATTGTCTCGTGGGACGGTGCGGGTTAATGAGCACTTTGTGTTGCGCGATGTTGCTCTTGTTTCTAACCTGCATTTTAACCTTCTTTCTGTTTCGCAACTTTTTGATGATGACTATGAGATTCGTTTTAAACCGAACCTTAGTCGCATCTTAGATCCTCAGGGCGATCTTGTATGTCTGATTTCGCCCTTTGGGAAAGTCTTTCGCGCGAATTTCTCGGAGTCGTTTGGTTCTTCTCGCTATCTTTTGGCTAGTCCTTCTTCCTCCGATCTTTGGAAGTGGCATAGGAGGCTCGGTCATTTAAGCTTCGACTTGCTTGCAAGACTTAGCTCACTTGGCCTAATCTGAGGATTGCCCAAGCTTTCGATGGAGAAGGATCTAGTTTGCCATTCTTGCAGACATGGGAAGATGGTTGCCGCTCCCCACCATCCAGTGACTAAGGTCATGACCTCGCACCCCGGAGAGCTTTTACACATGGACCTTGTTGGTCCGGCTCGGGTGAGCTCGGTTGGTGGCAAGTGGTATGTTTTGGTTGTTGTTGATGACTTTTCGAGATATTCGTGGGTCTTCTTTTTGACTGAGAAGACTGAGACTTTCTCCTTCGCTCGCAATCTGATTTTGCGTCTTCAGAACGAGTTCCCTTTGAACTCGATGCGAGCTATTAGAAGTGATAATGGTTCCGAATTCAAAAATTCGGATTTTGAGAAGTTTTGTAACCGCCTTGGCTTGGAGCATCAGTTTTCTTCCCCCTACACACCACCCCAAAATGGTGTTGTAGAGAGGAAGAATCGGACCCTTGTTGAGATGGCCAGGACGATGCTTGATGAGCATAGGACTCCTAGGCGCTATTGGGCCGAAGCTATGAACACTGCATGCTATATTTCCAATCGCATTTTTCTGAGAGCTTTCTTGAAAAAGACTTCTTATGAGTTGCGTTTTGGCAAACTGCCCAAGGTGAGTTATTTTCGAGTTTTTGGTTGCCATTGTTTTATACTCAAAAAGGGCAACTTGGACAAATTTGAATCTCGTTCTTCTGACGGTGTGTTTTTGGGTTATGGCACTCACACTCGAGCTTATCGTGTACTTAACCTTGACACTAACCGAGTCATGGAGACATCCGATGTCACCTTCGACGAGACCATGGTTTGTCCTTCTTCTCGTTTTGAGCGTGCAGGTGATCAGGAGGTTGGTGAGCCTCTTTTTGATGACGAGGACGAGGGTGCTGAAGGTATGGATGATCCAGCACCCCCTCCACCTGCCGCGCCGCAAAGAGCGGCCTCGACGATGACTCACGGCCCCGACACCTCTTCTTCCTGGGGGCCGTGGGATCCGCCACCCCGAGCGGTACCATTTGTACCCGGGGAGGCACCAGCTGCTGTTGAGGGGAGGCTACTTCAGCTCGGGAGGCGCCACGACATATCCAGCGCCAGCACCCGCCTCAGCAGATGATCAGCAACATCGACGAACGGGTCACTCGGTCCAGGTCACAGCAAATCTCGCACTTCGCTCATTCTGCTTTTGTTGCTAATTTTGAGCCCCGAGATGTTGGACACGCTTTGACGGATCCGGATTGGGTTAATGCCATGCATGAGGAGTTAGAAAATTTTGAGCGAAATCGGGTTTGGGTTCTAGTTCCACCTCCACCTGACTGTAAGCCTATTGGGACAAAATGGGTTTTCAAAAACAAGCAAGGAGAGGATGGCCACGTTGTTAGAAACAAGGCCCGGCTTGTAGCGAAAGGCTATAGTCAGAAGGAGGGGATAGATTATGAGGAGACGTTTGCTCCTGTAGCTCGTTTGGAGGCTATTAGGATACTCTTGGCTTTTGCTGCATCCAAAGGCTTCAAACTTTTTCAAATGGATGTCAAGAGTGCCTTCTTAAACGGCTACATAGAGGAGGAGGTTTATGTTGAGCAACCCCCCGGTTTTGAAAATCCCAAGTTTCCAAACCATGTCTTTAAACTTCATAAAGCTTTATATGGTTTGAAACAAGCCCCTAGAGCCTGGTATGATAGGTTGAAAACCTTTTTGCTTGCTAAGGGTTTTAAAATGGGATGTGTAGATAAAACGCTCTTTCTCCTCCGGCAAGGCAAAGACACGCTCTTGGTCCAGATTTACGTGGATGATATCATTTTCGGTGGTTCTTCTCATGCTCTGGTTGCCAAGTTTGCAGATACTATGAGCAGGGAGTTCAAGATGAGCATGATGGGCGAGCTGACATTCTTTCTCAGGTTGCAAATCAAGCAATCCCGAGAAGGGACATTTGTGCACCAGGGCAAGTACACCAAGGACTTGCTGAAGCGGTTCGATATGGGTGAGGCCAAGCCTCTTCCAACACCCATGTCGACGACGACTGCCCTGGATGCAGATGTGGATGGAGAAGCAGTGGACCAGAAGGAATACCGCAGCATGATCGGGTCGCTCCTCTACCTGACGGCGACACGCCCGGACATCCAGTTCGCGGTGTGTCTGTGTGCGCGCTTTCAGGCGTCGCCGCGCACCTCTCACCGTCAGGCGGTGAAGCGGATTTTCAGGTACCTTCGTTTCACGCCTGAGTTCGGGATTTGGTATTCTGCTTCCTCCACCCTCTCCCTTTGCGGTTATTGGATGCTGATTTTGCTGGTTGTCGTATTGAGCGCAAGTCCACTTCTGGGACTTGCCAGTTTATTGGTTCTTCTCTTGTTTCGTGGTCTTCTCGCAAGCAGTCTAGCGTCGCTCAGTCCACTACGGAGGCTGAATATGTTGCTGCGGCTAGCTGCTGTTCCCAGTTGCTTTGGATGATGGCCACTTTGCGTGATTTTGGTCTGAGCTTTTCTCGCGTGCCTTTGCTTTGTGACAGCACGAGTGCCATTAGCGTTGCTAAGAACCCCGTGCTTCACTCGAAGACCAAACACATTGATGTGCGCTTTCATTTTCTGCGAGACCACCAGGAGAAGGGTGATATCGACCTTCGCCATGTCGATACTCATCATCAACTGGCTGATATTCTCACCAAGCTTTTAGACGAATCAACCTTTAATCGGTTGAGGGGTGAGCTTGGTGTGTGTTTCCCCTTTTAGATGGGGGAAACATTTTGGATCTTGTATATTTGACTGACTCTTTTGTCTTTCTTTTCTTTTGCATTTTAGCATACGCATTTACATTCTGAGCTTCATGTTTATAATCACTAGAATGTAACTATGCTCTATTTAGTATGCTCCGATGCTTATATGGATGCTTGTAGCTTATGCTCTTCCTGATCACTAGTACATGTTATGAGCTGAGCTATTTTGGAATGGTGAATTTACTTAATAACTTACAAACTGAAAATGTTCACCATTGAGATATGCAACTAGCATGTGTAGGATATGTTGAGTTCACTCGTGCTTTTCATATATGCTAGGTTGCTATGTCTCTAGTTATGAGTCATTCACTTGCTTGGTCTGTTCATATCATGTATAAAATTTGAACCAAGTTTTAGTGAATTGAAAAGATCGAGATGGGATTGCTTGTCAACACCTCATGGTATCGAGACTGTTTCTCATTGCACTTTGAGTTAAACTTGAGCCGTGTAGTGTATGACCGAAACCGTTGCTTTAAGCTTCCGATTGCATATGCATAGGCTTCGCACGGTTGAAAAGTTAGGCAAAGACAAGCTTTCAACCTCTCGCAATCACATGCTGAAATTAAACTTGTGTAATTTCCCCGCTGCAACTCCAATATGAAAATGAAATCACAAGTATATGCTTCATTCCTATGCATGATGATTGAACTTTGCTAGGGGTAGTTCACCTTGTATACATGTTTAGCACTTGTCTGGATTCCTATCTATACATGTGTAGTGCTATTCTGATGGTGACTATCTCTTTGGCTAAAAACTGCTCACTTGCTCATATGTTTCATATTTCGTATGTGTGATCAGTTTGAGCCTTCGCTATTTGAGTGCTTAGTTGTGCAATTGGAGCTATACCGATTAGAGCATTTTTGCACTCTTTTGATCATATGCCTGAAGCTGCTAACTTGCATTTCTGACTTCATATGCATTTTAGAAGGGGGAGTTTTGTTGGCTCAAGGGAAGAGTTTGTGCTTGATAAGTGCATTTTCAACTAAGGGGGAGAGTTTTTGCAAATCATATGTCTCCTGGCGTTCAATTAAGGGGGAGTTTTTGCTAAGGGGGAGATTTTCAGATCTTTATGCTCTTCTCTTGTTGGACCTAAGGGGGAGTCCCGGGTTGCTTGCACTTGTCGAGGGAAGTGTCCTAGTTGTGTTGAGCCGTTGCCTCTGTCTTGAGGGACTAGCAAACATTTTCCTCAGTTGGCGTCGAGATTGTTTTTCAATTGGTTCGGAGTGGTTTTCGTGCTAGTTGTGTTGAGCCTCTGTGCCTCTATCTTGAGGGACTAGCACTTTGCCATTTTTTAGCCCCGATTTTCAATTGGTTTTCTGCTAGCGGTGTTGAGCCTGTTCTACCTCTTCTTGAGGGCTAGCTTTGCTTTGCTTGGTCGCGTCGAGCCGTTGCCCATGTCTTTGGGGACCAAGTTCTCGCTTCTTCCACTTGACCTTCTTCGGCTTTGCTATGCTTTTGGGTCATTTGGTTGAGTTCTCTTCCTCTCCTTCCTCCTACCTTCTTCTTTCATTTTATGATTTGTGTGTGTAGTTGACAATGCACTCATCAAGGGGGAGATTGCGGATACATGGGTGTATGCCGAGTCTCTGAGTGATGAGTGATTGTCAACGGGTTTGATGCGCATGTTCTTTGGCTTGTGTTGTGCAGGTGTCGAGCACGGAGACAGTGATCGAGGGCAAGGTGAAGGTCAAGTTGAGACGTGCCGTGCCGACGGACTGGGTGCGATGAAGGATGGGCGTGCCGTGCGGCGGACGTGCCATGCCGATGTATCGAGCAGTGAAGGACGGACGTGAGGCTTGGACTGAGGGACCGGAGTGCCTGAGGATCAGCTGTGGTGGCTGGCAGCCTGGGACAGCGACGAGCGGAGACTTGCGGGGCACGGTGTTGCTCGGGTCGAGGACCTGGGGACACGTGTCGGTGGACGGGGTGCACGGGCGGTGCATCCCCTCTACAGCTCCGGTTTGGTGGTTGAGCCAGGGAAAAACCACCGGGTGGACGGTTTCCGAGTTTGGGCCTCAAAACTCGGGTGCTCGGTTTCCAGGTTGAGCCACAAAACCTAGGCGCGGACGGTTTCCGAGTTTGGCCACAAAACTCGGGCGATGGGCCGGTTTCTGAGTTTGGGCCTCAAAACTCGGGCGCTGCGGGTTTCTGAGTTTGGGCCACAAAACTCAGGCTGGTGGGCTGGTTTCCCGGTTTGGGCCTCAAAACCGGGGGTTGCTGGAAAAGGCTGGTTTCCCGGTTTGGGCCACAAAACCGGGGGTGCAGAGCGAGGACGGCACGTGGCGGCAATCGGAAGGTTGCGTGGAGGCAACGCGGACGAGATGTGCGGGCGTGGCCGTTGGATCTACCTACCACCGAGTTGGTCCAGAATAACCCTAGGGTTTAGCTGGTTCGCTCTGTAATTAGAATAGAGAGGGGTAGAGTAGGAAATAGACTTAGACTAGAATAGGATAAGTAGTAAAGGGAGACACCCTCCTCCCCTATCTCAGTTATTTCAGTTTTAGCCATCTCATTTGCTTCCTGCACTTAGGGTTTCCTGCTCTCCCATCCCCTGCTGTAGCTGAGATCCGCAGAGAGACTTGAACTCTGTGTACTGTTGATACTGAGGAAAGGAGGCCGTAACCTCCTTGTCGTAGCGTGTGTTTGCGCTTCGGCTTGCAATTCGTGGCTGTGATTTCCGTTGTGTTCGTGTTCTTCGCGGAATCCTTTTTCTCCACGATTTTCCCGTCGCTTGATCTCTTTGCTCGGTTCATCTTTTGCAAATCCGTTTGAACCAAGTTGTTCTAGATCGTGAGGCACTTCTTTCCATCGAAGGAATCATCCTCAAACCCCACGGTCTAGGAGATCGATCGATTTTTAGTTTCGGGTCAAGTTTTCTTCCTTCCCCGAAATTCTTCGATTCACTGTTTTGGAGATAGGTTCGAGCCATGATCTCTTAAAGATAGCTCACTATACTCCTTGTGACTCATCTCACCATGTCTGATCCCTAGAGGAATTGTTTTGGGTGAGATAGAGGCAAATCGGTGGACGAACGGGGCTGCTGCGAGTCGACCGGACGCTCAGTCGGGGTGACCGGACGCACGGTCCGTGAGTCCGGTCGATGAACAGCACGTAGCCGTGTTCTTCACTTTGACCGGACGCTCCATTCATGTTTTGACCGGACGCATCGCTTTCACTGTTCATCGTGCTTGTTCGTTTCTGACCGGACGCACTGCTCTCGACCGGACGCTCCGTACTCGTGAGTCCGGTCGCGAACAGTAAGGTTCCAGAGCCGATTTTTGTTGACCGGACGCGTCCGGTCCCTGCTGACCGGACGCTGGCCAGAGTCCGGTCGATCCAGTTCGACGCGTTTTCGTCCGCAGTTTGTTCGTTCGTCTTTCGATTCGTGATTCGATTGTGGCGTTGGATTCCTAACTTCGTGCTCTACAGAATTTGGGCTTCCCGCTTTACAAAATAGCCTGAATCCCCCTCGCGTTGCTCGGGGGAGGTTGAGGTTACCCAAAACCCATCCCGTCACTAAGTTGACTTGCGTGAACTTGGGTGAGGAAGTTTTTGTGGTGCCTCGCTGTGATCCCTGGGATCATCCACCCTCTTCCAAGGGTCGTGGGCATCACGTTTTTGGTAGTAGCTCTTGGGGATTGATTTTGGGACACTTGGCCAAAGTTTCGTAAGAAATTTTATTGGCTCCCATTCACCCCCCCTCTGGTCGCCTTGCTTTTGCATTCTCGGTCCTTCAGGAAATACCCCTGCGAGAACACGGGGAAGATCTTCTGGAAAGCACTCCATAATATCCCTAAGGATAAGAAAAGCTTCAGATTGGGCACCTTCCCAAGGGTCTCTGCCCTTGCCCTCAAACATCCATCTGGACCACTCTGAACCATCTCCCTTGGGCTTGACCACAGCTGTGACATAGATCAAGGTAGAATCCCCAGAGGTTCCTTAGTCCAGTAGTAACGAGATTCCTTTCCTTCTGGGTAAACAACCAAACTCAACACTCTCCATAACAAAGTTGGTGTCCCAAAAACATCCAGAAACTTGTCCTAGCACCTGCTAGACCGTGGTACCAACTGGTGCCTAGGGACTCTCCCACCAGTTGACTTTCGAGCCGTCTGCTTGGTTGGCGCCATCTGTATCAAGTTTTATCATTTATCATAAGCATAGGTCCTTAACTCGAGAGACATCCAAAATAACAATAAGGGAGGGAAGTATATGCATAAGGAAAGAAAGCAACATGCCATGATGTATAAATATGAACGTTCCATACGTCCTTTCCACTACATACGAACTAGACGGTGGCATCCTGCGTCACTCTTATACGTTAACTATTCTGTTCTAACGATACGCGGTTAATATACCTGTAGAAGATTCATTTCAGCCCTGACCCCACAGTATGATAATATGCAGAACTGAAATACTCCCAAACTAGAATTACCCACAATTAAGTACCTTCAGATATACCAGTGTGTAACTGATATACCTTCCAATACCAATCTAGCACTCCCCTAGGTTGACGGTTGTTCGACCATGCTCTCTGTCACCATTACTCTACCTGTCCCTACAAGTACCCACAATTAAATACCTTCACTTGCAGTAGTGTGCTTACTAGTACAAGTTCCAGTACCAAACTAGCTTTCCCCTAGACCGACAGTTGTTCGGTCATGCTCTCACAACTCCCACTTACCGAGGCGTAGAGGTACAATGATCCATACATCACCATTCAAGTGAATGGCACTCACACATACAGCCGTATGAGCAGCAAAAGGAAAAATATGATGCAAAGCCCCCAAGTTAGTACTTAAATAAGCCACCTGAAATCTTATGGGCATACAGGATATGACCACCGGCACACTTCTAATTTTTGCTCAAAATACTTTTACACTAAACTCGGTGAATTTTGGCAAATAATTTTATACCCATGTTTACTTTATTTTCCAAAATTTTACGCCTATGAACAGTATCCACTGAACTATGCTCCGATGCCAGCTGTCACAGAACCGACCAATTTATAAGAGCACAAGTACGAAATTCGCCGCTAAAGCAGCAAATTAGCACACTTGAGCCCATATAAACCCGGTAGTCTGGAAATCTCGAAGGATTTCAAACTTTTCCACATCAACAACATAGGATCGTAATCGTTCAGGGTCAACCGTCATGGCATAATATTACAAAACATGTTCGCAGTAGCGAAAGTAGTTATTACAAACCAAGTTTAATAAAGTAGCGGAAGCTGAACACTTAACATCGTTCTAAAAGACCCACGCACGCATCCATTACAGTGCCATCATAGTAGTCATCCTGATACAGCAAAAGGGACGAACAGATCCGGCCCTTGCCCATGGCCAAGTTATCCTCTCCAGCCGGATAGAGGCAGTTGATACAGTAGCCATAAAAGGTCTGGCCATCTGCAACAAGAAGGGAACATAGCCCTGAGTACGAGAATGTACTCAGCTAGACTTACCCGTCATAAACCAGAAATAAATGACACCAAGGAGTATGAAAGGCTGGTGTACGGTGGAGCTTGGCATGATACACATTTTGCGTAAAAGCAGTAGTAGTAAGTAAGTAAGTAATTGGTTCACCTGTTTACTAGCTCAAATTTAATGGGTATTTAACCTGTTTACTACATTAGCCCCTGTACTAAAAACAAACATGGCAGTGATTTTTGACAATCACTATAACAGTCAATAGACCAATTAACCATTCTTGCCAATAGTACCATGATAGCTGTCATGTGTTCCACAATTTCCAGTATCAAGACAGAACAGAGTTCGAGTCAAGTGCTCACTATCCAAGAGCGATGGCGATTATAATCGATTCCTAACCAGCTGGTGATTTTATTCCCCACACAAACCACACTCACCCGTCAGTGAGCTACAAATAACCACAACATTATTCCAGAAGCCACGGATTCGACTGCCACCAACATACCCGGGAGCAAGCCCGACTGCCAAGGTGTTGGACTTAACCACCATCACCCAGGTCTTACTTTTCGCGCTCCCGAGTCCCAATATCCCCCTTTGTGGCTTCGGCAGATGCGTGGGGTTCGAAAGCCGGACTGGAATAATGAGCGGCTTCGCGGTCGGAATGAGTTGTCCTTCCAGCTAAATGTGGGGCATGCGTTCAACATGACAAGAGGTCCGTCTTAGCATGATACTGTTTTTCCCATACGGCACGGCTAGAAATGTTGTAGCACAACGCTACAGGAATCTGCCGATCTCCATTTTTCCACAAGACTCAGTTATCTCACTTATTGGCAATATCCCGTTAAAGGTCAAGTAACACCTATCAATCGCGGGTAACATGAAGGTTGCCCGACTTCTACCGATTCTAAGCACGACTAAGCATATATTCGCGCATAGTACTAAGATAGGATAACAAGGATAATGTACCAATAATATCAAGGTAAGGATATGATGCATCAACGGTATCAAACAACTCCTAATACTTAATTTAAGCAACAGGCATAATATATTAAGTTAAATAAAATCATAGGTAGTTAGATGCTCCGGGGCTTGCCTTTCTCGAAGTTGCAGGGTAGGTGGTTTGGACACTCGGAAAGTTCTTCTTTAGGCTCTCCCTCGGTGACCCTTGGCTCTGGCTCTTGAGGCTACTGCTCCTCAGTTTCCTCAACTATGATCTGCTCTTCTATCGAACCTGTTATGATGCATATGCAAGAATGAATGAGTGCTGCAAGTGCATAGGATGGATACATAATAAAGAAGCTTGACCGAATATGTGCATATCTCCTCTCTGGGAGAGTGTAACATTCTATCTAAGAGTAGCTATACTTTTATGTGATGCAGTTAATCATAAATGTATGAAAAGACCAAATTACCCTTGCTGGACCCAACAGAAGAAATGTACACTTTTAACTTAATTAAATAAATTAATTCATAAAAACAAGCCTATAACATCAACTGGTAGCTAACTGCTTCAGAAACTTCTAGAAAAATTACTGTAGGTTCTCCTATGCAAATAAGGTATGCTGTACAAATTTCATGTCATTTGGACTTAAACAGAATTCTGTATAAAAAGACAAATAACAGGGCAGAAAGATGCTTTGTACTACACCCTATCTTGAAAAGTGTCAAACAGTAGATTTCATATTTTTCATTAGAACTTCTTAGCACAAGAGCGGTCTATAAAAATTACCAAGCGCAAACTCATCATATTTTAATTACTACAAATTATACAAGAAAATAACATTTAATTAAAAAGAATATTAACATCAGATTTTTCCACAGTCAAACATCAGCTATCATTTTTCTATGATTCGTCATCACCTAACAAACCTAACAAAACAAGAATCATATTTTTCTGAGCAACATACAGTTTATTATGCATTTCACAAGATATCAGCCAAAATGTAAATTAATTCTAACAGTATATAAAACTATTCAAAACTGGACATATTATATTTTTCATGCATAGAGTTTATCAAAACAAATCTGTTGGGGGAAAGGACCCTCGGCAGAGGCGCCGCTCGAGCGAGGTGCCAGAAACAACCCTCGCGTGATCCACATGTCCTCGCGAGGCCTCGCCCCCCCTTCGGGATCGTTTTCCTGACCTCCGGACGCGAGTCCGACCCTCGACGTTTTGTTGCACTCCCTGCAGGTTAAGGTGTGACGACAACACGGCAGGCGACCCTCGCTGGCTCCCGAAGCCACTCCGTTTGAAGCGATGGGCCAGGCGAGCGACGAAGGAGTGCTGGCCCGAGGGCAAGCAAAGTCGAAGGTCTAACCTTCACTCTTCCCCCCGAAGGTGAACAGAACTAGGTGGCGGCGCGTAGGAGGAAGGCTAACTAGGGTTTCCGCCTCAGCTATGTCTTTACCTTTTTGCCCTTCCTCCCTGCGTGGAGTCAAGGAATCTTTTCTGTACCCTTTTGTAATTAGACCGGTGTCCCTTGGTATTCCCTATAAATACTAAGGGGTGAACAGTGTAAGGGAAGGAGATTTTTTCGGGGAATTGAGCCACAGCGTCTCTGCCCTCAGTTTCCAGAACCCTCGTTCGTATTTTCGCTTGCGTGTTTCCCCGCTTGCCACTCGCTCGCGTTTGACAGTTGTCCACCCTCGCACCGGACCTCTGCCTTGCAGCGGAGGTCGGGCAGGAGCGCATCCAACAGTTTGGCGCCGTCCGTGGGGATCGAAGTTCGATATGGCAGGAAACAGGAGAGCGCCCCCAGCGAGGGACCAACGCGTCGCCACAGAGACGGCGGCGGCGGTTCCACCTACTGAGGAGATTGTGCAACCCTCGGGAGCAGAGAATGTCACCCCAGAACCTGAAGTCCTAGGCTCCCAGGCCCGAGTGGCAACGCAGCCGCACCCTCACACTTCAGAAGAAGGAGAGAGAGGAGACGAGGAGGAGTTGGGCCTCGAGGCCCTCGAAAGACTTCAAGCTGAGCTGCAAGAGAAGAAGAGGCGCCTGGATCAGCTTGAGAGGCATAACTGGTTGCGCTCGATCAGGCAAAGAGCAGACGAGGCTAGGGAACAGCTTCGTCAAATGGAGGAATCCCTCGCTGCGGCTGAAGCCGAAGCCGAGGGATGGAATGATGAGGAAATGCCCCCCTGCAGGAGGGAAACGAGGAGCGGGATCAAGACAACCTTCGTCGCCATCCACCACCCCCACCTCCACCAAATCACCCAGAACCACATCCTATGAGGCTACCAAATTTTCGCCAACTCTACCCAGATGAGAGAGAGCCAAACCTTCGCAACCAACGAAGACCTCAACAACACCAAATGCCCTATGACCCAAAGTCACCACTTTCCCAAATACTCCAAACCCAACCCTGGCCACCGTGCTACAATCCACAAAACCTACCCCGCTACGACGGGCTCACCGACCCTTGCCAATTCATAATGAGCTATGAGGCGGCAGTCGCCGCGGCAGGCGGAGATGAATCAACAATGGCAAAATCTTTTGTCATCATCATGCGTGACATCGCACAAACCTGGTACAGCAACCTCCACCCCAGAACTGTAGACTCCTGGGCCAACCTCAGAGACAGGCTCTGTACAAACTTCAAAGGCATTACACCAGCCCCTTCAAACCCCATTGAGTTGTTCAACTGCAAACAAGAAGAGCGCGAACCCCTTCTATATTATTGGCGGAGGTTTATCCAAATCAGAGCGAGAACCCCGGGGATATCTGAGGAGGCTGTCATCCTCACTGCAGTCAGTGGTGAAGGACCGAGAAGCACTCAGAAAGCGACCAGAGGGGGGGTGAATGGGAGCTTCAAATTTTCCTTACGGAAACTAGTAGCCACTGTCCCAAGAATAAACCCCAGAAGCAAACCCTAGAGCTTGCAAATGTCCACGACCCTAGGTGTAGGGTGGATGCTTCCAAGAAGCACAGCGGGACACTAGACAACTCTAGAAAGCCAACGCAAAAGACAAAAATCAATTCTGTTAACGAACGAGCGAACCGCGGACAAAACCGTGTGAAAACAGTAGCATCGGATGCTGCCTGCGTCCGATGCCAGACCACCGGACGTGTCCGATGCGAAAACTGCCTCTCGGAAACCTTACTGTTCCACCATCGGACGCTGTGAACAGTGAACAACCAGCGTCTGATGCTTTGGCTCCGGCGCGTCCGATGGCCAACGGACGCGTCCGATGCCTAGCGTCCGATGCCACTACAAACGCTCAGAAAGTGACACGCGTCACCGGAGCGTCCGATGCTTAGAACCCTAGCGTCCGATGCTCCCGTGTCAGCGTCCGATGCCCCCGAAAACTGTGCGGTTCTTTGATGATTCAACCCGATTTCCTCCGAATCAAAAAGCTCTAGGCCTGGGATTCGATCTGAGGGGTCACAAGGATGTTAGTGAGCTATCTCTAAGAGATCATGGCTCGAACCTAACTCCAACTCGGTGAATCAAGAGATTTCGGGACAAGGAAGCAAAAACACGATCCAAAACAAAAATTGATCGATCTCCTAGACCGTGAGGTTAGAGGATAATTCCTTCGGTGGAAAGAAGTGCCTCATGATCTAGAACAACTTGGTTCAAACGATTTTGCAAAAGATGAAGCAACCAAAGAGATCAAGCGACGGGAAGAACGTGGAGAAAAAGGATTCCGCGAAGAACACCAATGAAACACGAATCACAACCACGATCTTGCAGCCAAAGCGCAAACACACGCTACGACAAGGAGGTTACGGCCTCCTTTCCTCAAAATCACCAGTACACAGAGTCAAGTCTCTCTGCGGATCTCAGCAGGCTACAGCAGGGGATGGGAGAGCAAGAAACCCTAAGTGCGAAAGAGCAAATGACTGAGATGCGGGAGGAGGGTGTCTCCCCTGACAACTTATCCTATTATAGACTAAGTCTATTTCCTACTCTACCCCTCTCTATTCTAATTACAGAGCGAACCAGCTAAACCCTAAGGTTATTCTGGACCAACTCAAGTGGTAGGTAGATCCGACGGCCACGCCTGCACAAGTCGTCCGCGTTGCCTCCACGCAACCTTCCGATTGCCGCCACGTGCCGCCCTCGATCTGCACCCCCGGTTTTGTGGCCCAAACCGGGAAACCAGCCTTTTCCAGCTATCCCCCGGTTTTGAGGCCCAAACCAGGAAACCAACCCACCAGCATCTGAGTTTTGAGGCCAAACTCAGCAAAACCTCAGCGCCCAGGTTTTGAGGCCCAAACCTGGAAACCATCCTCAGCCCGAGTTTTGTGGCCAAACTCGGAAACCGTCCACGCCCAGGTTTTGAGGCCCAAACCTGGAAACCGTTCATCTGATGGTTTTTCCCTAGCTCTACCACCAAACTGAAGTTGTGGAGGGGATGCACCGCCCGTGCACCCCGTCCACCGACACGTGTCCCCAGGTCCTCGACCCGAGCAACACCGTGCCCCGCAAGTCTCCGCTCGTCGCTGTCCCAGGCTGCCAGCCACCACAGCTGATCCTCAGGCACTCCGGTCCCTCAGTCCAAGCCTCACGTCCGCCCTTCACTGCTCGATCCATCGGCATGGCACGTCCGCCGCACGGCACGCCCATCCTTCATCGCACCTAGTCCATCGGCACGGCACGTCTCAACTTGACCTTCACCTTGCCCTCGATCACTGTCTCCGTGCTCGACACCTGCACAACACAAGCCAGAGAACATGCGATCAAACCCGTTGACAATCACTCATCACTCAGAGACTCGGCATACACCCATGTATCCGCAATCTCCCCCTTGATGAGTGCATTGTCAACTACTCACACAAATCATAATGAGAGAAAGAGAAAAGAAAGAAGAAGGAGAAGAAGAGAACTCGACCAAATGACCTAAAAGCATAGCAAAGCCGAAGAAGGTCAAGTGGAAGAAGCGAAAACTTGGTCCCCAAAGACATGGGCAACGGCTCGACGCAACCAAGCAAAGCAAAGCTAGCCCTCAAGAAGAGGTAGAACAGGCTCAACACCGCTAGCAAAATACCAATTGGAAATCAGAGCTAAAAATGGCAAAATGCTAGTCCCTCAAGATAGAGGCACAGAGGCTCAACACAACTAGCACGAAAACCACTCCGAACCAATTGAAAAACAACTGAAAGGTCTCCGAACCAATCAAAATCATCCTTGACGCCAAATGAGGAAAATGTTTGCTAGTCCCTCAAGACAGAGGCAATGTCTCAACACAACTAGCAAAACTCCCCTCGATACGTGCAAGCAACCCGGGACTCCCCCTTAGCAAAAGCTCCCCCCTTAGTTGAACTCCAGGAGACATATGATTTCCAAAAACTCTCCCCCTTAGTTGAAAATGCACTTATCAAGCACAAACTCTTCTCTTGAGCCAACACAACTCCCCCTTCCAAAATGCATATGAAGTTAGAAATGCAAGTTAGCAGCTTCAGGCATATAGTCAAAAGAGTGCAAAAATGCTCTAATCGGTATAGCTCCAATGGCACAACTAAGCACTCAAATAGCGAAGGCTCAAACTGATCACACATACAAAATATGAAGCATATGAGCAAGTGAGCAGTTTTTAGCCAAAAAGATAGTCACCATCAAAATAGCACTACACATGTATAGATAGGAATCCAGACAAGTGCTAAACATGTATACAAGGTGAACTACCCCTAGCAAAGTTCAATCATCATGCATAGGAATGAAGCATATACTTGTGATTTCAGTTTTATATCGGAGTTGCAGCGGTAAAGAATTCACAAGTTCAATTATTTAGCATGTGATTGCGAGAGGTTGAAAGCTTGTCTTTGCCTAACTTTTCAACCGAGCGAAGCCTATGCCGAAGCAATCAGAAGCTTAAAGCTACGGTTTCGGTCAAACACTACACGGCTCAAGTTTAACTCAAAGTGCAATGAGAAACAGTCTCGATACCGTGAGGTGTTGGCAAGCAATCCCATCTCGATCTTTTCAATTCACTAAAACTTGGTTCAAATTTTAAACATGATATGAACAGACCAAGCGAATGAATGACTCAGAACTAGAGACATAGCAACCTAGCATATATAAAAAGCAGGAATGGACTCAACACACCCTACACATGCTAGTTGCATATCTCAATGGTGAACATTTCCAGATTTTATATACATTAAGCAACTTCACCATTTCAAAAATAGCTCAGCTCATAACATGTATTAGTGATCAGAAGGAGCATAAGCTACAAGCATCAATCATAAGCATCGGAGCATACTAAACAGAGGATAGTTACATTCTAGTGATTATAAACATGAAGCTCAGAATGTAAATGCGTATGCTAAAATGCAACAGAAAAGAAGATCTAAGTAAAAGAGTCAGACTAGGATACAACTCAAAATGCTTCCCCCATCTAAAAGGGGAAACACACACCAAGCTCACCCCTCAACCTATTAAAGGTTGATTCGTCTAAAGGCTTGGTGAAAATATCAGCCAGTTGGTGATGAGTATCGACATGGCGAAGGTCGATATCACCCTTCTCCTGGTGGTCTCGCAAGAAACGAAAGCGCACATCAATGTGTTTGGTTTTCGAGTGAAGCACGGGGTTCTTAGCAACGCTAATAGCACTCGTGCTGTCACAAAGCAAAGGCACTCGAGAAAAACTCAAACCAAAATCACGCAAAGTGGCCATCATCCAGAGTAACTGGGAACAGCAGCTAGCCGCAGCAACATACTCAGCCTCCGTGGTAGACTGGGCGACACTAGACTGCTTGCGAGAAGAACATGAAACAAGAGAAGATCCAATAAATTGGCAAGTCCCAGAAGTGGACTTGCGCTCAATGCGACAACCAGCAAAATCGGCATCGGAATAACCGCAAAGCGAGAGGGTGGAGGATGCAGAATACCAAATCCCGAACTCAGGTGTGAAACGAAGGTACCTGAAGATGCGCTTCACTGCCTGACGGTGAGAAGTGCGCGGCGACGCCTGAAAGCGCGCGCATAGACACACCGCGAACTGAGTGTCCGGGCGTGTCGCCGTCAGGTAGAGTAGCGACCCGATCATGCTGCGGTACTCCTTCTGGTCCACTGCTTCTCCATCCACATCCGCATCCAGGGCAGTCGTCGTCGACATGGGTGTTGGAAGAGGCTTGGCCTCACCCATATCGAACCGCTTCAGCAAGTCCTTCGTGTACTTTCCCTGGTGCACAAACGTCCCCTCCCGGGATTGCTTAATTTGCAACCCGAGAAAGAATGTCAGCTCGCCCATCATGCTCATCTCGAACTCCCTGCTCATAGTATCTGCAAACTTGGCAACCAAAGCGTGAGAAGAACCACCGAAAATGATATCATCCACGTAAATCTGGACCAAGAGCGTGTCTTTGCCTTGCTGGAGGAGAAAGAGCGTCTTATCTACACATTCCATTTTAAAACCCTTAGCAAGCAAAAAGGTTTTTAACCTATCATACCAGGCTTTAGGGGCTTATTTCAAACCATATAAAGCTTTGTGAAGTTTAAAGACATGGTTTGGAAACTTGGGATTTTCAAAACCAGGGGGTTGCTCAACATAAACCTCCTCCTCTATGTAGCCGTTTAAGAAGGCACTCTTGACATCCATTTGAAACAGTTTGAAACCTTTGGATGCAGCAAAAGCCAAGAGTATCCTAATAGCCTCCAAACGAGCTACAGGAGCAAACGTCTCCTCATAATCTATCCCCTCCTTCTGACTATAGCCTTTCGCTACAAGCCGGGCCTTGTTTCTAACAACGTGGCCATCCTCTCCTTGCTTGTTTTTGAAAACCCATTTTGTCCCAATAGGCTTACAGTCAGGTGGAGGTGGAACTAGAACCCAAACCCGATTTCTCTCAAAGTTTTCTAACTCCTCATGCATGGCATTGACCCAATCCGGATCCGTCAAAGCGTGTCCAACATCTCGGGGCTCAAAATTAGCAACAAAAGCAGAGTGAGCGAAGTGAGAGATGTGCTGTGACCTGGAGCGAGTGACTCGCTCGCCGATATCGCCGATCATCTGCTGAGGGGGGTGCTGGCGCTGGATGTGTCATGGCGCCTCCCGGGATGAAGTGACCTCCCCCTCATCAGCAGCTGGTTCCACCCCGGGTACAAAAGGTACCGCACGAGGTGGAGGATCCCACGGCCCCCAGGAAGAAGAGGTGTCGGGGCCGTGAGTCGTCGTAGAGGCCGCTCTTTGCGGCGCGGCAGGTGGAGGGGGTGCTGGATCATCCATACCTTCAGCACCCTCGTCCTCATCATCAAGAAGAGGCTCTCCAACCTCATTATCACCTGCACGCTCAAAACGAGAAGAAGGAGAAACAAGAGTCTCGTCGAAGGTGACATCTGATGTCTCCATGACTCGGTTAGTATCAAGGTTAAGTACACGATATGCTCTCGTGTGAGTGCCATAACCCAAAAATACCCCGTCAGAAGATCGAGACTCAAACTTGTCCAGGTTCCCCTTTTTCAAAATAAAACAGTGGCAACCGAAGACTCTAAAATAACTCACCTTGGGCTGGCGACCAACACGCAACTCATAAGAAGTCTTCTTCAAAAAGGCTCTCAGAAAAATGCGATTTGAAATGTAGCATGCAGTGTTCATAGCTTCGGCCCAATAGCGCCTGGGAGTCCTATGCTCATCGAGCATCGTCCTGGCCATCTCAACAAGGGTCCGATTCTTCCTCTCTACAACACCATTTTGGGGCGGTGTGTAGGGGGAAGAAAACTGATGCTCCAAACCAAAGCGGTTACAAAACTTCTCAAAATCCGAATTTTTGAATTCGGAACCATTATCACTTCTAATAGCTCGCATCGAGTTCAAAGGGAACTCGTTCTGAAGACGCAAAATCAGATTGCGAGCGAAGGAGAAGGTCTCAGTCTTCTCAGTCAAAAAGAAGACCCACGAATACCTCGAAAAGTCATCAACAACAACCAAAACATACCACTTGCCACCAACCGAGCTCACCCGAGCCGGACCAACAAGGTCCATATGTAAAAGCTCTCCAGGGTGCGAGGTCATGACCTTAGTCACTGGATGGTGGGGAGCGGCAACTATCTTCCCATGTCTACAAGAATGGCAAACTAGATCCTTCTCCATCGAAAGCTTGGGCAATCCTCGGATTAGGCCAAGTGAGCTAAGTCTTGCAAGCAAGTCGAAGCTTAAATGACCGAGCCTCCTATGCCACTTCCAAAGATCGGAGGAAGAAGGACTAGCCAAAAGACAGCGAGAAGAACCAAACGACTCCGAGAAATTCGCACGAAAGACTTTCCCAAAGGGCGAAATCAGACATACAAGATCGCCTTGAGGATCTAAGATGCGACTAAGGTTCGGTTTAAAACGAATCTCGTAGTCATCATCAAAAAGTTGCGAAACAGAAAGCAAGTTAAAATGCAGGTTAGAAACAAGAGCAACATCACGCAACACAAAGTGCTCATTAACCCGCACCGATCCGCGAGACAACACCTTACCTTTACTATTGTCGCCGAAGGTTATGTACTCCTTTCCGGCAACAGGGCTAAGGCTGGAGAACCACTTGGCGTTTCCGGTCATGTGCCTCGAGCAACCGGAATCCACCAACCAAATGTCCTCCAACCGTTTTACCTACATCAATAAAAAAACATAGGGTGAGCATACGGTCCAACACTGGGGTTAGTGAAGTAAGGAGAATACCAGTGTTGGGCCGGCTGCTCAAAAGAACGGTCAGCAGAATAACCACTCCTAGACTGTCTACGGGGGTAGCGATCACCACGCACAGGAAAACGTGGTCCGCTAGGGAAGAAGCGCTCACCGCGATACTCAAACTGCGGTGGGGGATAGCGCTCAACTACAAGGCCTCTATCACGGGGTCCAAAACCTGCAACTGCAGGCTCCCGCCGGGCACGCTCTCTACGAGGCCTAGGCCTAACAACTTGAGGCACTGCGCCTCTAGGCCAAGCAGTACGTCTCGGTGCTCTCCTCTGAACATTCGGTGCATGTACATCATGAAAAAGATGGTACATGTCCGGGTTGTTCATCTCCCTAGCACGGCGTGCCTCTCTCTTGCGCCTAAAGCAGAACTCGCTCAAGTGTCCATCTCTCCCACAGAAATCACAATGATACCTCACCGCACGCAAAGGGGGTTGTTGGTACTCATGACTGTGGGTGTGGATCACATTGCCCTTCTGTGGCAACTCCTCATGGATAGGTGGCATTGTATCCAGCTTGTTTTTTAGGTGGTTGGGTTTGGGATGCCACACTTGGTTCTTGGGTGGAGCTCTCGAAGGTTCCTCAAACACCCCATCCTTGGTGATAGACTTGACCGGCTCTTTGGATGGAAGCTTGGTCAGTTTGGGAGTAGTGGTGGAGTTGGGCTTCTCACTAGGATTCAGACCACTCGACTCTCCAATCTTCCCAAAAGCAGAAAGATCAACACCCTGAGCAAGACCTACACCAGAACCTCCAGCAGCTCGCTTAAATTGGGAGATCATCATCCCGAGCTGCGGCTCACTACAAGAGACCCATGACAAGATGGTCCGAAGGTATGTGTTTTCCTCCTCGGTTTGCATCTTGCCATGCTTGACATCCGCAATCTCCATCTCCAAACCCTCACACAAAGCGCACATAGCCACACTAGTGCTACCTGAGTTGGCCTCCTCAAGAGACACAATCTTGGCATTCTTCTCTGCCAACTTAGATTGCAAGACAGGACAAGTCTTGCACGCACCTAACAGAGAAGGTCTAGCCTTCAGCTCATCCACCTCTCCTACCAACGCAACATACTTACCTCTCAAAGTGAGAAGGTCAGTCATGTGCGTGGTGCACATCTCACACTCAACCTCTTCCGACACGACCACGGTGGACTTGGCAAACTCAAGCTCTCTCACCGTGTCCTCCCACTTCTGCCTAAACTCCTTGCGCTCTCTAGCGGCACGCCTAAGCAACTTGTCCTGACTAAGGAGCGCGGCAGTAAGCTTCTCAACCTCAGCAGAAAGCTCGTCGTGGGTGAGGGATACCTGGGAGGTGTCGTCGTCGTCGTCGTCCCGAGGGGTGTGCTCCAGCTTGCCGTCGACCTCATCACCAAGCGCCATGGTGCAAAAGCCGTCGTCGTCGGCGAAGAAGCAGAGGCCGTTCAGCTTGTCCTCGATCCTCTTCTTCTTCTCGGACTCGTCATCGCTTGAGCAAGCGGAGTCATCATCCGAGCCGTCGACGTCGCTGAGCGTGGCGAAGAACGCACGCTGCTCAGCTTGGGCCTTCTCCAAGTACTTCTTCTTGATGTACTCCTTGTCGAAGCCGCCCCTCCGCTTGTGCCTCGCGGGGACATACTTCTCCTTGCGCTTGCCGGAGTCGTACTTGTGCCCATGATCGCCCTTCCCAGATGAATGCTTCTTCTTGGGGCAGTTGGCGATGAAGTGTTCGGGGTCGCCACACTCATAGCATCCTGAGCGTCCTCCTCCGCGGCGACGGTTCATGCGGTTGTTGTGGAACCGCGAGAACCGGTTGGCGAGCATTGCCAACTTGTCATCCCCCAACGACTCAAGCTGGTCCTCTGTGACAGAAAAGAGTGAAGAAAGAGAAAAGCCAGCAGAGGGGTTAGCGGAAGAGCCAGAAACCAAAGCCATAGTCGGGCCAGAAGGATTCGCATAAGAAGCCCTCGACATGGCGTCAATCTCACTGGACTTGAGCTTACTAAAGAGCTCATCGCATGTGAGGGTCTCATAGTTAGGCGATTCGATGATCGCCTGAACCTTGGAATCCCACACAGATCGATCAAGAGTGTGCAAAAGCTTAAAAGCACGCTCATGATCGTCAAAAGGCAACTGCTCCTTGTTAGCCCTCATCCTGTTGACAATCACCTGAAAGCGAGCGAATAAACTTTCTATGCTCTCGCCAGGCTGATGTCGAAAGTTCTCATACTCACGCTTGAACGACTCGTAGAGTCGGGTTTTGACTTGAGAGGTGCCCTCATGGAAACGCATGAGGGTGTCCCAAATCTCCCGAGCCGTAGCGAGGTGAGAAACACGATCAAACTCACGCATGCTCAAACAAGAAAAGAGAGCATTACGGGCTCGGCTATTGGCATCGTGCTCATCGATCTGTTGCTGAGTGACACGAGCAGCCAAGACCACGTAATCAGCAGAGTTGCAAATATCCCAAATAGAAGCACCCAAACTCTGCAGATAGGCCGACATGCGTATCTTCCAATACGCATAGTTCGTCCCATCAAAGAATGGCGGTTTGCCCACGCCGCGATCCATGTCGCCTTCTGTGGATCTGGAACCGGCTAAGGTGGAAGATCCTTAACCCGCTCCGATACCAATTGAAGGACCGAGAAGCACTCAGAAAGCGACCAGAGGGGGGGTGAATGGGAGCTTCAAATTTTCCTTACGGAAACTAGTAGCCACTGTCCCAAGAATAAACCCCAGAAGCAAACCCTAGAGCTTGCAAATGTCCACGACCCTAGGTGTAGGGTGGATGCTTCCAAGAAGCACAGCGGGACACTAGACAACTCTAGAAAGCCAACGCAAAAGACAGAAATCAATTCCGTCAACGAACGAGCGAACCGCGGACAAAACCGTGTGAAAACAGTAGCATCGGATGCTGCCTGCGTCCGATGCCAGACCACCGGACGCGTCCGATGCGAAAACTGCCTCTCGGAAACCTTACTGTTCCACCATCGGAAGCTGTGAACAGTGAACAACCAGCGTCCGATGCTTTGGCTCCGGCGCGTCCGATGGCCAACGGACGCGTCCGATGCCTAGCGTCCGATGCCACTACAAACGCTCAGAAAGTGACACGCGTCACCGGAGCGTCCGATGCTTAGAACCCTAGCGTCCGATGCTCCCGTGTCAGCGTCCGATGCCCCCGAAAACTGTGCGGTTCTTTGATGATTCAACCCGATTTCCTCCGAATCAAAAAGCTCTAGGCCTGGGATTTGATCTGAGGGGTCACAAGGATGTTAGTGAGCTATCTCTAAGAGATCATGGCTCGAACCTAACTCCAAATCGGTGAATCAAGAGATTTCGGGACAAGGAAGCAAAAACACGATCCAAAACAAAAATCGATCGATCTCCTAGACCGTGAGGTTAGAGGATAATTCCTTCGGTGGAAAGAAGTGCCTCATGATCTAGAACAACTTGGTTCAAACGATTTTGCAAAAGATGAACCAACCAAAGAGATCAAGCGACGGGAAGAACGTGGAGAAAAAGGATTCTGCGAAGAACACCAATGAAACGCGAATCACAACCACGATCTTGCAGCCGAAGCGCAAACACACGCTACGACAAGGAGGTTACGGCCTCCTTTCCTCAAAATCACCAGTACACAGAGTCAAGTCTCTCTGCGGATCTCAGCAGGCTACAGCAGGGGATGGGAGAGCAAGAAACCCTAAGTGCGAAAGAGCAAATGACTGAGATGCGGGAGGAGGGTGTCTCCCCTGACTACTTATCCTATTCTAGACTAAGTCTATTTCCTACTCTACCCCTCTATTCTAATTACAGAGCGAACCAGCTAAACCCTAAGGTTATTCTGGACCAACTCAAGTGGTAGGTAGATCCGACGGCCACGCCCGCACAAGTCGTCCGCGTTGCCTCCACGCAACCTTCCGATTGCCGCCACGTGCCGCCCTCGCTCTGCACCCCCGGTTTTGTGGCCCAAACCGGGAAACCAGCCTTTTCCAGCTATCCCCCAGTTTTGATGCCCAAACCGGGAAACCAACCCACTAGCATCTGAGTTTTGAGGCCAAACTCAGCAAAACCTCAGCGCCCAGGTTTTGAGGCCCAAACCTGGAAACCGTCCTCAGCCCGAGTTTTGTGGCCAAACTCGGAAACCGTCCACGCCCAGGTTTTGAGGCCCAAACCTGGAAACCGTTCATCTGATGGTTTTTCCCTGGCTCTACCACCAAACCGAAGTTGTGGAGGGGATGCACCGCCCGTGCACCCCGTCCACCGACACGTGTCCCCAGGTCCTCGACCCGAGCAACACCGTGCCCCGCAAATCTCCGCTCGTCGCTGTCCCAGGCTGCCAGCCACCACAGCTGATCCTCAGGCACTCCGGTCCCTCAGTCCAAGCCTCATGTCCGCCCTTCACTGCTCGATCCATCGGCATGGCACGTCCGCCGCACGGCACGCCCATCCTTCATCGCACCCAGTCCATCGGCACGGCACGTCTCAACTTGACCTTCACCTTGCCCTCGATCACTGTCTCCGTGCTCGACACCTGCACAACACAAGCCAGAGAACATGCGATCAAACCCGTTGACAATCTCTCATCACTCAGAGACTCGGCATACACCCATGTATCCGCAAGTGGCCTGCGTCCAGGCCCGTGCTCTTTAAAATTTGCTCAGAAGCCGGCAAATACAATCGCAGAACTGCATGAGACAATGGAAAGATACTGTAGAGCAGACATGGACTTTAGGGCGAAGTCAGACGCTCGGAGGTCACAACAGAAAACGCAGACGAGGCCTCAACCGAGAGAAACAACCCTCGCCAAGAACAAAGCAACATTGGGGCTATTAACAAACCAGTACATTACGAAGACCAAAGACGGGGCACTCAACCTCCGAACAATCAAAACCCTCAGGGTTTGCCACCTCCGCTGGATCAACGGAACTAGCAGAAAGATCCTGCAAAAATGTATTGTCATTTTGGTGGTCTTGGAAAGGGGCACACTACCAAACAATGCGAATGCTTCGCCAAGGGAAAGGAGTTCCAGGAATCCAAAAGAGCTGCTTCGGCAGACAACCGAACCATCAACCACACCAGGAAACCAAATTTCCACCCACCAAATCCCCATACCACTATACCCCCATAAACTATGGCCTACCCTCGCAACAACCCATCTACGCTCACCACCCACTCTACAACCAAGCCTCCTATCAACCAACCACCATTCCACAACGCCAAAATCCGCCATACACAGTCACATACCCAACAACGCCCCAAAGCCAAACCCCAAACACCCAACAAGTCAACAATACCCTACCACCACCACCACCAATACCCGCTTTACCAGCGCCTCAACCCATCAAATCCGAAGCCCAGAACCAAACGACAATCAACAACCCAACATCAACCTTCGGTGTAATTCTGGCTATCACCGGAGGTTCAAATGAAGACCATGGCAACAAGCGGCAGAGGAAAGAACATGCTAGACGGGTGCACCATGTAGCCGTCGAAGGACCTCACAAATTCGGTCGTTGGTCCCACATTCCTATAACCTTCGACTCCAGCGATATGAAGTTGAGAGATTACCCTCATACCGACGCAATGGTGATCGAGACCAACCTAGCAGGGTGGACTGTCACCAAAATTCTGGTCGATACAGGAAGCTCCGCAGACATCTTGTTCGCCTCAACCTTCGACAGCATGAAGCTTGATAGGAACCTCCTGCAACCTGCTGACAACCCTCTATACGGCTTCGGTGGTCAACAAGTGAGAGCCGTCGGGAAAATTTCTTTGCCCGTGACCTTCGGCGACCAAATCAATTGCAGAACCGAGCACATAACCTTCGACGTGGTCGACATGTTCTACCCGTACAATGCGATATTTGGCCGAGGGGTCACCAACGCATTCAATGCAGTTATCCATCCCGCTTACCTCTGCATGAAGCTTCCCGCTCCGAAGGGGGTGGTTGCAGTATATGGAGACCAAGACGTCGCAAGGGCAGCTGAGGGAACTGTAGCACCGGGGCAACGTAATGTCCACAACTTGTCGAAGCCTCAAGCTACAAACCTCAACATCGAAGGTGAGGTCTGCACTGACAAAATAAAAGTATCACCCAAGGAAGAAACTGAACAAGTCCAACTCTTCGAGGGCAACACCGAAAGAAAGGTGTTTATTTCAGCCAACCTAGATCCCCAATCAGAAAACAACCTCTTCTTTTTCCTCAAAGAAAACTCCGACACCTTCGCCTGGTCCGCAGAAGACCTAAGAGGGGTGAACAGAACCCTGATAGAGCACAGCTTAAACATCAAGCCAGGCTATCGCCCGGTCAAACAAAAGCTTCGCAAAATGTCAGAAGAAAGGAACGAAAGAGGCAGCGAAGGCTGAGGTAAAAAGGCTTTTGGACGCAGGCGTCATCCGCCCAGTCAAGTACCCAACATGGCTCTCAAACGTGGTCCTAGTACAGAAAAAGAACAAGAAGTGGCGAATGTGCGTAGATTTCACGTGTCTAAACAAGGCTTGTTCGAAGGATGATTTCCCCCTCCCCAACATAAGCACCTTGGTTGACAGAGCAGCCGGATGCCAAATGCTATCTCTACTCGACTGCTTCTCAGGATACCACCAGATATGGATGAATGAAGAAGATGAGGAGAAAACAAGTTTCATCACACCTTCGGGAACCTTTTGCTTCCGAAGGATGGCAGAGGGCCTAAGAAACGCAGGATCAACCTTCGCTCGTATGACATCCGAAGTCTTCAAAGATGAACACGCCGTCTCTGCCTACGTCGATGATCTGGTTGTCCAAAGTGAGCTGAAAGAAAACCATATTTCAGACTTATCAAGAGTGTTCAGCAATCTTCGGTCTGCTGGATGAAAACTGAACCCCGAAAAATGTGTCTTCGGGGTAAGCGAAGGAAAACTGCTGGGTTGCATCGTTTCAGCAAGGGGAATCGAAGCTAACCCCAAGAAGATCGATGCCATCATCAATATGGAACCCCCAACAACCAAAAAAGCAGCTCAGCGTCTGTCAGGCCGATTAGCAGCACTCAGCAGATTCGTCTCCAGATCCGCTGAGCGAGGGTTGCCTTTCTTTGAAACATTAAGAAGCACTGCACCATTCAATTGGGGACCTCGGCAGCAGAAAGCCTTCGAGGACTTGAAAAAGTATCTCACCAACTTGACTATTTTAACCAGTCCAAGCAAAGGAGACCTATTACTGCTGTATGTCGCAGCTTCGCCTCACGCAGCAAGCGCAGTCCTGATTAAAGAGTTATATGAGAATAACAGGACAAGGCAAGCCCCAATCTACTATGTATCAGAAACCCTCGAAGGTCCCAAGCGGAATTACTCAGAGCTCAAGAAAATAGCATACGCCGTTGTAACACCCCGGGTTTTAAAATAATTAAAATAAATTAGAATTTAATTAGTAAATGTCAAAATCTTAGGTAGAGAAAAATTTTATTAATGTTTTGTTGCATTCATGCCATTGCATAATTTTATTTGGGTGAAAAAGAATTTATTAAACTCGGTTAATAGCGAATCGATTTTGCTCTATTTTAGAAAATACATAAAGGTTTATAAAACTTTATGAAAATAAACTCAAAGTTTTGTTTGCAAAACCTAGAAAAATATTTCAAAACTTTTACAAAAGCTACTCGGTTTCAAAAGGTTTTGAGTTTGAATTTCAAATGAATTTCCAAAAGAAAAGAAGAAGAAGAAAAAACTGACTCTCTCTCTCTCTCTTGGCCCAGCCGGCCGGCCCCGTCCTCCCTCCTCCCTTTCCACCCGGCGGCCCAGCCAGCCTCGGCCTGCCAACACCCCCTCCCCTCCGGCCCAGCGCCATCTCGCCAGCCAGGCCAGCTCGCTTCCCCTCCTTCTCGCGCGGGCCGTCTCCCCCTCCCGAGCGCAACTGGCCCAACTCCACCCTGCAGCGCGGCGGCCTGCCCGCTCCACTCCCCCCTCTCCCTCGTCCTCACTGCCGAACCGGCCCCGCCTGCCAGCGCATCATCTCCAACCTCCAGCCCGTGCCTCCCACGCGTCCGGCGCCGAGCGCAGCGGCCGTCCGTGCCCTGCCTCTCCCTCGCCCTAGGGTTTCCCTTCCCCTCATAAAGCGCATCCCGGGGCACCACCAGTCCACGCCGCCGCCCCATCTTCCCTCCCCGTGCGCCCTCCCTCTCCCCTGCTCACAACCGAGCCATCGCCGCCATGGATGGACCGGTGGAGCTCGCCAATCTCTCCAACCACAACCCCAAACCCCTCCCCGACTCCTCCATTGACACCGCAAGGACACACCGCGTCCGCCACACCCCTCCACGCGCTCTCTCACCCTATCCAGCACCTTTGAGCACCACCGTCGTCGCCATGGCCGATTCCGGCCAAGCTCGTCGATCTCCCTACTCCGGCTACCCACGCAGCTTCTGAGGTGCCCTCTGAATTCGCTGTGGCGCCGCGAGTTTCCCTACCACTCCACCACCTCGACCCAAGCCGAGAACCACGGCGTCGACACCAGCCGCATCTCGCCGCCGCCTTCTCTCGATCTGTTTTCGCCTTGGAAGGCCACCTCAGAGCCGTCCTCGCCGCCGAAGTCCCTACTAAGAACTCCTCTGTGATCACTTACCTCCCTCTGTCGTGCGCCGATGGCCTCCGATCCCGGAGTGCCGTCCCAGCCCTGCTCCGGTCGAGTCACGGCCATCACCGGGTGGTGCTCTGCCCTGCTCCTCGGTCGCGCACAAGCCAGAGAGGAGGAGGCCCCAGTACCGGCCGATCCCTGATGAACGACTCAGATCGATGGTGGACTTCCGGTCAACATAAGTCAATGGTGCGCCCAGGCATCATCCTTGACCCAATCCCGCATCGCCACGTGGCCAGACAGTGGCCACATCATTAGGTCCAGATCCAGCCAACCCACTTTTGCCATGGTGGACGCGGTGGATGCTCGTCTCGCAGCTTACCTAGGGACTCTCAGTGCAAACGGACTTTAGCACAGGGTAGAGGAGGTTACGGCGAAGCGATTGGGCGGGTTGGTTGCGGTGTTTCGCGGTGGGACGGCGAGGAACGCCGGTGAATGTTGCAGCAGCGTGTCTTGCTCCGGGAAAAACGGCGAGAGCGAGGGAGGGAAGACAGCGCAGACAGGCAGGCGGCGGACCGACGTCGAGTGCGTGCGCTGCCCTTTTCTGCTTGCCACGCGCGCGCGCTTCGCTAGGTTGGCCGGGGAACGGGCGCCACGCGACGGCCGGCTTCTGCCGCCGGTCGGCCACGACGCCGCGCTGGCCTGACTGAATCGGGTGATTCAGTTTGCCATTAGCCGACTGACAGCCTATTTTCGAACGTGCTTAACTTGCTAACCACTGGATGAAACGACACACGGTTTGTTCCTTTGGTCAGAGCTACGTACCATCTACAACTTTTGTTAAACGATCGAGCACTAATTCGACTTGGATCATCACTGAAAAATGCTCCAAAGATCGGCCAATGTCACTTGGGTGACAGTTAAGACTTAGAGAAATTTTCTAAGTCTAAAACCCATCCAATTCTGACTTGTGGCCCCCAAAACACATAGTTAGACTCATTTTCATGGGTTGACCCAAAAACACTTTTTGTTCTACTCTAAATTCTCTACACTTTTTGTTTAGGGCACTCAGCCATGCAAGACTTCTAACATGCTGGTCATAGTTAGTCAAACAAAAGGGTTCTTTAAGCCCCATGGAGTGGGTTTAGGGTTAGAGGCTTAATTAGCCAAAATGACCAATATAAACCTAGCTTTATTTGGACTTGTTAGCAAAGTTAAAGTACTAGAAAGGTTTAAACTCAACAAAAACAAGCCAAACAAACATACATAGAAGCTTTCCTAAGCATTTCATCACATAAAATGACACTTTTGCAATAAAGAAAAAGTAATTTATGAATGCTTTATGCTTATGGAATGATTATGCATGGTGAGATGATGATGTCATGTTAGCTTAACACTAGAGGTGTTACATCCTGCTTCAACTCAATCAAACCGGAGGGGATGTGGTATGCCCTGAAGTTGGTCCTGAATTCATCAAAGGTAACTGCGGGGGCATTGTTGGCACGACCGAACTGAAATGATTCCCACCAATCCTGAGCGGCTCCTTGCAACTGACCAGAAGCATAGAGCACCTTCTCCTGGTCATTGCACTGTGCGATAGTGAGCTGGTGTTCAATGGCACGAAGCCAGTCATCAGCCTCTAGAGGATCAACAGCATGAGAGAACACTGGTGGGTGACCCTTCAAAAATTCTCCCCTCTTGTCCCTCACTTGCATTGGTGGGGGCCCTCCAGCTGGCTGGTTTTGCAAGTGTTGCATCATAGTTTGCATAAATTGGGCCTGGATGCCCATCAACTGTTGAATGTCCACAGGTGGTGGTGGTGGTTCACAGGTGCCCCACGGCCACGGCCACGTCCACGTCCATGTCCACCTCCAATTCCACCTCCTCTGGCAGCCATCTATATTCCAAACAAGGACCACGGTTAGCGAGCTTTTCAATAAAAGATCACTTACACGAGTAGAAACAAGAGATCTGAGAATTTCTGGGCGAGATCCAATACACTAGTGCAGTAAAACAGACATAACTCGAGTTCCAAAATTTCAAACAGGGCGTTCCATAAACGGTTAGAAAGATGACGAAATTATCTACAACTTTCATTTAGATGACTTTTCCAGATTCTGACGTTAACTTAATCAAAAATAGAGAACAAACAAAACTGTTCAGAGTTCAGAACTGCACAGAAACTCTAAATTGTATCAGTTATATATCACAAACCATAATAGCTATTAAGGTGATTCCAGAGGCATTGGTTAGATATTGAAGTCTATTTTCCACCATAAAAATTTCAGCCATATTGCACGAACAGAACTTGAGATATGACAAAAAGATTACAGGTTGCTCCAGAAAACAGCAAAGGACAGGATATAACGAACCCACTTATTTATTCATAAACGTTATGCATAACCTATGAGATTTGTAGACAAGCCTACAATATCTCAGAACACATTACAAAGAACCAACTCAAACATAAACACAATAATAATTCAACTCTGACATAAGAAAGCATGCTAACACAAAACTTAACTAGACTCAACACAATGCTAACTACTATCGTCTTATTACTTAGGGGTGTCCTACACCTATTCATAGAGCGGACGGCGAAGCTTCTTGTAGATAGGAGGATAGTTGAGTTGCTCCCGGAGTCCATCTATGGCTTGGTAACATCTCTTGAGGTCCTTTCCTTGGGATTTCACCAGTTTCTCCAAGTCCATGATAGACCTTTCTCTATCAAGAAGGTAGTCCCGTGTTGCCTGCTCGGTTGGAGTTGCATTGGGGATTTCCATCATGGCGTCCTTCATGTCATTATTCCAATAGGGCAGGTAGCGATATGGATCTTCCCTCATATCATTGATGCGATGACCCGGGAATGCCTTGTATGCTCGAACAGCTACCGCTTCCAAAGCGGCCTCCAGGGTAGATCGACGAGCCTTATGGGCTATCACCATATCATGCAGGTGAAGACCACTTCCTTGCTCTTCTATGGAGATGGTTGTCCTCGCCTTCCAGTAGGTCTCCTCCAGAGGATGTGTGTACCTCCAGTAGGTGTATTGCACTGCAATACTCTGGTCTTGGTAGTAGGCATCATGGAGTCCCATGAGCCTGTGATGAGTGGGACACTGGGGCTCTCCGACGTAGTATCCAGGGTCCACATTCCAGCCTATCCTGGGCTCACCTTCATCATCTTCAATCTCTAGTACCTCAGGGGGCACTGGCGCGGGAGGAACTGGTTCCTGAGGAGCTGGGTCATGTTGAGCTTGCTCTTGTGGTGCGGGTTCTTGCGGTACGGGTGCTAGTGGCGCCTGTGGTGCTTGCTTTTGGGGCACTGGTTCCTGCGCTGCTGGCTCTTGCAGTGCTGGCTCTTGCGGTGCCGGCTCTTGAGGTGCGGGCTATTGCGGCGCTGGCTCTTGTGGCGCTGGCTCCTGGTGTGCTTGCGGGATGCGGTTGCCTGACCTCAGGCCAGACCTTAGGCGACCTGCGGTACTCTTGCGGGCGGTCTGATGAGCGCGAGCCATCTATGGAATAGACCAAGAGATAGTTAGAATAGAGTCAACATTTATATAATAGAGCAAGTAAAGAGAAGCATATAATTTGATAAATTAGCAAGGCAAAGATAAATAACAAGAAAAGAGAAACAAGCACCACTAAAACGACAATTTACTATCGAGGCTTGTGTCCTACATTCAACATAGCTATGATACCAATTTGTAACACCCAATTTTAAGGAAAAAATTGAATGCAATACCTTATGTGCGCCCAGAGATCAATCACACACATAAGCCAACAAATTAAGGAGTACCATCACATATGTTTATTACATAACGAATAACATTCAAAGTCTTTACATAGCAGCGGATAAATAAGATAACTCTCACGGTAGCTCTAACACAGGGAAGTTGACTGGTTGACCATAAGACTAGAACTCTTCAGGGAAGTCATCATTACCATAGCAATCTGTTACCCAGTCAGGATTTTTATCTAAGTAGATAAGAAAATAAACAAGCATAAGTACATCTCGTACTTAACAAGTGTAACATGGGGTTCATGAGGCTCAAATAAAGTTGACATGGGTTCAACTGCAGTAGCTTTTAGTTGGCAATATTTTAACAATTAAAGTAAACATATATTATGCTTAAACCCCATCCACATGATCATAATAACTGAAATAGAGCAATATAATGACCAACATGAGCAACATAAATAAACATCATATAACAACTACACTGAAGTTTTCCGGGCCGCTCATGACCATGAGCATGGCTGATATATCAGTTTATTAAAACTTTGCAGAGTGTGTACACTTTACCCAAGAGTGATGATATTCAGATGCCCGGGTTAATTACTCCCATAACACTTCCAAGGTGAGTACGAAGGATACATCTCGAAGCCTTTCAAAGGTTCGTCTAACAAGTTAGGGCCGCTAGGTCTTAAGGCAAGGGGAAGAAGGGTCTCTCAACCTTGCGGCATGCAGGCAACGGGAAAGAAGCCGCCCTAAATCCAGCTCGTCAAGCGCCTTTGCGCCCTTCCGGGTAACCTATAACAAGCTAGAAAAGGTCCTTATACTGAGCTAAGGTCAGAGCCATATAACCCTCATGGTTGCACTATATGTCCTAGCTTTTGCTGACTGAAGATCCTAAACTATGTTGCTAAAAAGATTAGGTTTTATTCACCGTTATTAGATTATGTTTGGTTTAAGTAAAGCTCTAGCAAAACTATCCATATGCATAGCATCCCAAAGGTTAACAAGGTAATGGGTCAAAATCTAGGATAAACTAGATAGGTATCAAAATTAGACACATGCATATGAAATTAGATGATTCATGGTGAATAGGACATCAAGGAGGATCCCATGCTATACTTGCCTTGGTCCGTAAACTCTTGCTGCTCTTGGTTGTCGAAGTAGGGCTCTTGATCACTAGCGTATGTCTCACCGTCTATACTCGATTACCACATCAACACCAGACAACAATCATGCAAAGCGAACAAGCTATAATTAGAACACTACACCAACAACAAGAAAATAACATAAAAAGTTGGAAAACAGAACCTACAATCTACTACGATCAAATAAACCTGAAGATCACGAAAAACAGAATTATAACGCAAAAGTTATGAGCTAAACAAGATTCAAAACCTTAATTAGTAGATTAGATCTAACTCCAATTTTAAATACAGAAAACAGTATATATTTTTGCACAGACAGATAGATCTTTTCAAAACAAAACTAACGCAAGTTGAACGGACTGAAACGGATTAAAAACGGAGAAGTTATAAACATTTGAATCTAGTGGCAAAATTGTAATTAAACTGAAATTGAATTTGAATTTAAATCAGTTTCAATCGAAATTGCAGATTCACTTGGACTGCACCTCAAAAAGGAAGAAACACAGGGGCTTATAAGAAAGAATCTAAAGACTTAGTGAACAGTGCCTTCAGGACCGCGGGTTTAGATCTAAAAAGGTGTAAGGGCTTATTTGCAAGATTGGCACCGAAGGGGTATGGAAAGCTTTCGGCCGCTGGATCTGAAACCAAGGGCCGAGATTAGATCCGAAGGTTCAGGCGGCGCTGCAGACCGGAGAAGGAGGGGGTGGCGGCCTACGGTGGCGTAATCGCCGGAGTCGGACGGCGGGGCTCGGTTTCTCGGTAGAAGGCAGTAGAGAGCTTGGTAGAGGGTCCAATCGGATGAGGAGCTCACGGCGACCTCACCTGGCACACAAAGGACGACGAGGACGGCTCGGTGGCGGTGTATCACCGGAGTTGGCGGTGGTGGAGCTCTGCAAGGCCCAACGAGAAATTAGAGCATGAAACAAGAGGGGAAAAGGAGGGAAAAGTGCTTGGGTGGCCTCGGGAGACCGAGATGGAGCTCGGGGTGTCGCCTATGGTGACGGAAACACACAAAAACGCGAAGTTGATGGCAGCGCGGATCCAGCGAGCGGCGGAGTTTTTGGTGTCGGCGGATTAGGGCACGAGGAGCTCGGATTTTTCGAAAGGGAGAGGCGGCAGGTGCTCGGGAGATTTATAGGGGAGGTTGGATTGCTTGGCACGGCAGGGAGGGAGCAAGGGCGAAGCAAAACGGAGCTGGGGCAGTGTCCGCCATGGACACGGGAAGGAAAAGACGCTGACGGGTGGGGACGCGACGTCAGCGACTTCTGGGAGGAGCAGGCGTCCGGCGCTCGGCTGCGACGCGCGGAGCTGGGCCGAGGCAGGCGGCCCACGCGGCAAAGGGGAGGAGAGGAAAAAAAATAGGCTGGCGGGAGAAAGGGCTCGGGCCGGTTGGGCTGCTCCGGGCCAAAAGAGAAGAAAGGGAAAGAGGGAGAGAAAAAATGATTTTCCAATGATCTGAATTGAGTTATTCAAAAGGTTTTTAAATCTCATTTGAATTCAAACAACTTTTGAACAAAAACCACACATCACAAAATAAATTATGCACCAGCATGTATGCATCAACATGATCTTTGGCCTAGGATTTATTTTAGCTTTTGTAAATATTATTTATTGCCTAGGTTTTATGCAACAAGTAAAATGCATTAATTAAATCATATTGCCTGTTTCAAATAATGCAAAAATTTGCGATGTTACATTATTCCCTTTCCATTTTGCTAATTCATCAATGGATGTGTCCTATAGTGAACATATACAGAATTATTAACATTATGAAAGAGATTATTTAGATTCAATGCAAATCATAACTTGTAAGATAGGAAAGTACCATAACTATCTGTACACTGCAATTGGCATATCTGCCATCCTTTTTTGTATGAGCTTTGTCCCATAATTCAATCCTATGGACCCTTCCTTTCTTTTCATCTTCCTGCATATCAAAGAAAATTGTGACCTCCAATAATATATCAACTCAACCCATTCATATTGTCAGATAACAAAATTTACAAGAGATCAGAGATGACCATCTCTTTTTTGAGTCTAGCATGGCTTTTCCTTCCAGTTGTGTGTGGATTCTTCTATTCATTAGCACACCGTGAGTTTGTTGCACCTAATTGCTGCAAATATTTAGTACACAATAAGACAAACCTTGGAACTAAATCTTGACGGTAAATAATTCTTGTACTTCTAGACATCATACTTTGGAACTCAATTTAAGTGATAGATAATGAGACACACCTTGTGTTTTTCTCAACACCATATTCCAACAAGAGCACTCCATTGATGTTCATTGACATCTTCTGGCTTATCTTTCTCAATTGCAGCCAGTGATCTTTGTTAGGGATTAAAATATTTTTTCTTCAACTTAGATTTGAATGCTCTCCGCCTGTTGTTAACAGTTTGTAGGACCCAGTCACTTGTAAGTTGTGTCATGTCAGTGGGGTAGATAAACTTCCCCTATAACAAATATGGGTAAATATCACCACATATAAAGCCATCTCAAACATGAAAAATCACATTGTCAACAAAAGTTTACCTTGACATCTCTAATTATGTTCTTCTTATAACCTTGATAGAGTTTACTGTCCCATCTTTCAATGTGCAATGGTGCAAATTTTGGTTCCATTGTTATGGTTCCAAGATACTGACCAAGAATGGAAGCTGATCTATCATTTGGCACACCATTTTCATCGGTCTCCACAATAACCTTTCCTCCACGTGACTGCAACAAATCTGAAACTCTAAAATCCCCTAGAATCTGAAGCACCTCTCCATTTGGCCCTGATTGTCATGAAAATTGATATTATATTGATTTTTGACATATTATACATATGCAGATGTATGGGGGATAACAAACTTACATCTTATCCTAATTGGGCTTTTACGTCGTTGAGATAATCTAGGTAAAACATTTTCAGTCTCTGGTGGACCCTCTAAATTGTCCTCGGCGTCGTGCTCATTGTCGATATTACCACCATGTTCTGCATTCTGATCGTCAAGGTTCAAGTTTCGTAGTCGTCGGGGCCCTCTCGCTATGAGTTCTTTGGTAAAGAGAAACGATAAAAATCAGAAGTGGATGAAGAATAGTTGAAATTAATTTAGTGTAGCATTTTGTTGTGACAGCATTAATTAAACAAATAAGGCCGACAACAAATTCCAACGCTAAAATACACACACTATTGTGAGACAGATTGTTAAATCATGAAGTACCAGGTATGTCCTATATATTATATTAAACCCTTTGATTGCCTATTGGAATATTTATAAAAACAGTCCATTCATTTCACTTTGACAAAACAAAACAATTTTGTAATGCAGGTTCAGGGTTAAGCCATAGGTCATACCCATTGCGGAAAATACTGTCATATTATCAATCTGCTGTTAGGGCAGCAATACAAAATCATGGTCAGCAAATCTGATCTAGGGCACCGTGGTAACCAAATTTGATCAAAGGTGGGTCCAATTAGAATGTACGTATGGAAGGAACAGAATAACTGCTTGTACAACAAACTGAACCTGAGAGTAGTCTGAATCTTGTATACATAACAAATGGAGTGCAAATTTAACAAAATCAGTCATACAAATTTTTGTAAGATAAGAAACAATTACCACATAGCAACTAGCACGTGACATCAAATCAAACCCTATGGTTGGTTAACCCTAAAAAAAATCATACTTGTGGAGTACTGGGGAAGATATGCAAGAGCGGAACTTACCGAGGGAGTAGAGAAGGATCGACAAGCCTTTAGGCTGAGATTCAAAATAGAAATCAGCCGAGGAGTGAAAGAGAACAGCTAATCGCACAAATGAGGACCATACCTGCACTGCAGAGGACGCCGCTGCGAAGTAGCAAAGTGGGGAGACGTGGGGATGAGGGTGAGGCAGCTGGTGGCATGAGATGCCAGATGCCTAGCAGATGACAAATGAGAGTTATCTGAGGTTTCATGATTTGTTTACCGCTTTTCATTTTAGATCTCGCTAGAGTTATCTGAGAGGGCGGGAGTATTTTATTTGCTGCCGAATATTTTGCTAGGGAGAAAGGAGAGCTTTTTTTGGCGTGGTTATTTCCCGCCGGTCATTTGCTAGGAGAAAAAAACAAATGATAATTGGAGAAGATTATATATAGTAGCTAAAAAAGATGACCTTTAAGATGCTGAACCCCATTTCATATGACGTCACAGTTATTTTGGAAGAAAGCAAGTATTATATTATATTATTTCTACAAATATTAATAATAAAAGAAACTATATACCGTTGGTTTTAATACAAAAAAATTGGATAAATCTATGACACGTCAAAAGTATTTTTATAAAATGTAAAATGATACATCTTATTTTACTTAACTAAATATTTAGTCACTGTTGGGGTGGTAACCCAAACGCACGCTACCCGTTTCCGCGTGGAAGCGTTTTTGAAATTCACGCTTACGGTCGAAAGCGCTTGAGAGTGCGTCTCTTGAGGAGTGGAAGCAGCTTTCGAGCGAAAGCTTTCGAGTGCATAAGTAACTCAAAGAGTTAAGGTAGCTTTCGAGCGAAAGCATGCAGGAGCGCGCTCGAGCGAATCATCTTTCGGACAAATGCTGGTGGGTCAAGCGGCGCACGCATTCGAGCGAATGGGCGCAAGTGCAAGCGTGTCCACGTCCGAATGTTCATGGTCGGCTGATCATACGATAGTTCTTTTGCTTTCGCCTGATAGCGCTTTGTGACCTCCAATCTTCGCTAGTAATGATTTGTACCGAGCTTGGGTGATATTCTTCCTCTTTGATTGCTTCGATTGTTAGGATCTGGTAGAACACGTCTACCGGAGGTGGCAAATTCTGGACCGCTGCCTTAGCTAGTTCGTCGGTCTCTGAGTTTTCGGCTCTTGGAATGTGCCGTAAGCTGAAACCGATGAAGTACTTTTTCATTCTTCTGGTTGCGGCAAGGTACTTCGCCAATTCTGGTTCTTTTGCTAAGAATTCCTTTTCGGCTGGCCCCACAAGCACATGAGAATCTGATTTGATCACACATAGCGCTCATTTTCGCCTGGGGACACTTTCGATACATACCGCAACTTTCGAATGTCATTTCACAGATTAGTGAGGTCAGAGCTAGGAAAGGAGGGCCCACAAGTCGGAAGGAGGTGGTCGCTTGGAGAGCGGCCCGGCGCCTGGGACCACCATGACGCTGAAGTACGGAGGTGCCCCTCGGGACTACTAAGCAGTGGACCCAAAAGAGTAGTTGAAAAGGGGCATTACAGCACTTGTAACAGAGAGTGGTTAGAAGGGCGTTTCTGGACTTGTAGACAGGCTGTGATTAATATCAAAGCGTAGAGAGTTTGGAGTGGGAGGGGTAGAGGGATAGGCTTGTGGGACGGGGACACATGCTGGAACCACAATTTATGTGGGACAAGATTTGAACCATAGAGCAATGTGTTTTACTTCTGCCATCCCAAATTATAAGCATTTTGTTTTTTTCGAGATATATATGTTTTACTATGCCCTTAGGAATACACTATGCCTACATACATAGTAAAATTAATGTTCTAGAAAAAACTAAAATTTCTTATAATTTAGAACAAATGCCATATTTAATTTGCATGTATAGTTTTGCTTCTAATTTTTTATTAGTGATTTATTTTGTTGAATACGATGTATGTTGGCATAAGCGTGCACACACAAATGCATCAGTCCTATTGTCTAACCGTATTCCTAGAGACCTAGGAATAGGAATGTCACCTGGTCGAGTCCTTATTTTTTTTAAATTTGTTCCTTATGTTTTTCATGAGCCTTACGAGGAGGAATATAAAAATAAAAAATAAATGGGGATGCATTTCGGATGCAGAGGAAGTGCAGGAATCAGATTTTTGAGAGAGTTGAGGATTTCAGGGTTCAAACTAGCGGCCGTCAATCATCTATATACAAGCACATAGAAAAATAAGTAAATTCATTCAATGACCTCAGTTAATAAATAACGTGCCTTTCATTGCTACTTCCACTTCTAGTGATCAGTGATACATCCCAGAGTTGAACTAAAAATGTAACCAATAAATAGAAAAAAATAAAGCATAGTGTACCTAAGAAAAGTAGTGCATTGAATTCAAGTGATGCAGACACAAACTGTTCAGAACAACTGAAACCAAAACAATGACGAAGGTATGAACAAAATGATCTGGAACGCCCGTACATGACTGCACCATGTCACTCATCTACTTCATTTGCTGATCCCATGTCAAAAAGATCTCATGGTGTAACACTCACCACTACATTCCATCCTTTAGCTTTTGGGTCTTCAACACAAAAGACTTGCTGCACTTGTGAAGAGAAGACAAAAGGCTCATGCTCTAACTTTTCTCCGGTGTGTATTCTTCGAGAAAATTTCACAAGAGTGAACCCAAATTCATCTTTTCGTAAACCAGCACGATGATGGACATCATACCAGTCACGTTTGAAAAACACTACCTTGAAGTCTTTGTATGACAATTCTATTATATCTGATAATCTACCATAATAATTAACACCATCATCTGCAATATTGACTACACCACTATTTTGCGTCAAGCGTGCAACCTCACGACTCATGGTGTGGAACCTAAAACCATTAATAATATAACCACTGTATCGCAGACCACATTTGCTCAGTTTTTCAGCTAGTGCTCTGACCTTTTCAGTGATCCCCGGTCCATCGTCAAGTAGAACCTGTACATAAGGAAATAATTATTTCCATCCTATCGAACTTATGGTATAAACTTCATTTTCTGTTGTACCTTCTGTTCCAACCAATCATGAAAGTGGTCATTAATTAACTTCTCTACCATAAAAGGTGTTAAGCTAGTTGAGGGACTAATTTTGCTTTTCTCCTCATCCACAAAAATTCTACAATAATAGAATCAACCATGAAGTGTCATGTAATATGTTCATGGAAAATAAAATAAACAAGAGATAGCTATAGTGCACACCTGTGAAAAATTTCAAGTTCATCACAGTGGCGCAAGACATATCGATGCGCTTGAACAAGAAGCTGATTGTTAAACTGGGCAACAATGCTAGCTTTTCCAATTGATTCCCCTGCACTATCAAATAGGTACATGTCTTTTATCTTGTTTGAAACTTCAGGGTTTCAGGATGGTCTAGTAAAATGTGTAGTTCCTTCAATGAATCTTGAACAGAAGGTCATGCATTCTTCATTTTGATATCCTTCAGCAATTGAACCTTCTGGGTGAGCTCTGTCCTTCACAAGTGCCTTTAGCCAGACAAAATATCTAAATGCAATTAAGAGCACACATTAGTTGTCAATATAATTAAACATGGACAATCAAAAAGATGAAGAAATACCTCTCTAGAGGGTACATCCACTGGTAGTGCTTAGGGCCACCAAGTTTTGCTTCTTCTACCAAGTGCACCAACAAATGCACACTTATAGTAAAAAATGACGGAACAAAAGTTCTCTGCATGTTACAAAGTGTCATCACAATACTGTCTTGAAGCTTGTTGAGCTCAGACATGTCTAACACCTTGGAGCACAATTTTTTGAACAAAATAGATAATTCAACAATTATTTTCATGACATCTTTGCTTGGATAACATGATCGAACAGCCACGGGAAGAATGTCATGTAGCAGAACATGATTATCATGACTTTTCATTCCACTCAGGTTGCAGTCCTTCATGTTGACACACCTAGAAAGGTTAGATGCATAGCCATCAGGGGTTCTAATGTTCTGGATTACTGAACAAAGAATCTCTTTTTTTTCTCTAGACATTGTAAAAGGTGCATCAGGTATAGTTTGATTTCCTTCATCATCTTCCACTAGATGAAGTTCTTGCCGACTTCCAAGTTCCACTAGATCTAGGTGTGCATCAAGGCCATCCTTTGTTTTAGGATAAATATTCAATAAGGTCGCAATTAAATTCTCAGATACATTTTTCTCTATGTGCATGACATCTAGATTGTGTCAAAATTTGTTCTTTCCCCAATATGGTAGCTTAAAAAATATTGATCTCTTTTTCACCCAATCTTCTGGTTTCTTCTCTTTCTTACCATCCTTCAATTTCTTCGTCCTTTCTCCTCTCTTACGCTTATATTTTTTGATGGTTTCCGTCTTGTCTTTTGGTGTTTTTCTGTTTTGTTTTGCCTTTATTCTTTGCAATGGAGACCTTCTTCCCTAACACAAACTGTCCGCCTTCTACCAGTTTTAGAACAGAAGTGCCACTCATTGTTTCAGGTGCAAATTCAGCCTCTTTGGAACCATCAAATTTGGTCTTTTCCTTTCGATATTTGTGGTCATGTGGCAACCATCGACAATGACCCATATAGCACATCTTCTTACTGTTATTTAGGAAAAATGATTTTGTTGATGGACCACAAGAAGGACATGCATATTTACCCCCTATGCTCCAACCATATAAGTAGGCCAAAGCAGGAAAATCATTTAAAGTCCACAATAGTGCAGCTCGGAGAGGAAATTCTTTCTATGTACAAGCGTCTTTTGTTTGCACTCCCTTCCATAATTCTAGGAGCTCATCGATCAATGGTTCCAAATATATATCAATATTATTTCCTGGAGAACTTGGTCTAGGAATGATCATGGACAAAATCAAAGATGTTTGATTCATGCAAATCCAAGGTGGTAAGTTATAAGGAATGAGCATCACAGGCCAAGTACTGTGTTTCACACTATAGTTCTGAAAAGGGTTAAATCCATCACTTGCAAGGCCAAGGCCTACATTGCGATCATCTTCTGCAAAATCAGGGTATCTATCATTAAAATATTCCCAAGCTTTAGCATCAGCTGGATGTCATAGTTTTCCGTCCTTTGTACGACCCTCATCATGCCATCGCATGTCATTTGAAGTTTTGGTAGTGGCAAATAACCTTTGGATCCTTGGTATCAATGGAAAATAATGCAATACTTTTGCTGGCTTCTTTTTCCTTTTGCAGATAGCCAAAGAACCACTTTTTTATCATCTTTCCATCGAGAGCTTTCACACACATGACAATACTCTTGTTTAGCTCTATCACCTCGAAAAAGCATGCAATCTTTTGGGCAAGCATGGATTTTCACATAGTTAAGGCCTAAACCATGAATAATCTTTTTTACCTCATAATATGTCTTTGGTAGATTTGCCTTAGGTGGAAATGCATCAGATAGAATACCAAGCAGTGATGTAATAGACTCTTGTGTCCAACCATGTAAGCACTTTAGGTGATATATGTTGACTAAAAATGACAATTTACTAAATTTTTCACAGCCAGGGTACAACCTTGTGTGTGCATCCTTCAAGAAGCTTGCATGCATATCTTGTTTTCTTTATCAGTGTCATTTTGTACATGATTGACATCCTCAGTCACATAATGTTCCAAATTTCCACAATCAGACCGACCATCACCTAGATCGGCTTCAGACATGCTTGATAGAGATTCATAGTTTCCTGGCATAGCAAATGCAGCTTGTAGCATTCCTTGCATGTCATCCAATCTTCCATGTCCATCTACTGTTGCAGTCATTAGGACACCCGGAGTAGGCAGATTCCAATTGTTATTTGGTAAATGAGCAAATGCAAATAATGGGGGGTCATACTCCTCTCCATGGTGATTCCATATTGTATAACCCTGAAGTATACCATCACATTTTAGGTGTGTCTCAACTGCATCATGATTTTCGGTTACTCGATTTTCACAATTGTTGCAAGGACATGGTATCTGCTATCAGGTGGAAGATCATGGAAAGCAAAAGACAAGAATTGGTCCACACCATCTTTGTAAGTTGGGTCTCGTCTTGGTTTACTCATCCAACTTCGATCCATCCTCTTAGGATGATCTGCAATAGTAGAACAAAATCAATATTTGGTTAGTGTCATATCGTAGTTCAAAGAATATGTTAGGAATTGTTTGCTACTGCATGGATAGTATGATTTTGGAACCTTGTGACTGCAATTAGCCGCTGAGGAACAGAGTGCCTGACGGAGCTGCAGGTGGAGGGTGTTCAGATGACCTGGGGGCACAGCGGCCGGCCGTGGGGGACTTCGAGGTCGACAAGTGTGCAGGTGCCTGTTGCGTCAGACGACCGGAGAGCGGCATTTCTACTGTTCCTGCCAGCAGCCGCAGCCATCGAGCTGGGGTGCAGTGGCGGCGCCCCTGCCCCCTGCGAGCAGTCGTAGGTATGGAGCAGGACTGCAGTGTCAGCACCCAGCCTGGGAGTAGGTCGTGGTCTGGAGCTCTTTTGTCGCTGGAACAGAACGGCACCACAGCGGCAGTCCGGCGAGCAGAACCGTGCCGCCATGTGCAGCAGATCCAATCCAAGCCGATGTGGGCAACGAGAGAGGAAACAGAAAAGAGAGATAGAGATTTAATTTGAGTATATTTATTATTTTACTTGGTGTGTATATATCCTAAAAATGTCTTAATAAATAGTATATGAACAATTGCACTTACGGAATATGTGGGTACCTGGTGCAGTGTTTACTTTTGTTTCACCGGATCTTTAGTTCAAAGCTTATACAAGAGTTTTTTTTAATAGTTTATAAGTCACTCATATTTCAATCTTTTGGATTTTTTAAATAATTCTAAGGCATTCATAGTTCATTTACTTCAGGTTTTTCAATGATAAGCCGCCTATATTTGTTTCTTTTGGATTTTAAAATAATTTATTTATAAGCCAATCATATTCCTTTAGTTATTTTGACAAAATATATCCAAAAGTGCATCGATTACTGTATAAGGTTTGATGCGTTTTTTTAAACATTTCAACAATCATGTCTAGACTAGAACTTAGATACGTTTTTGTCTAAACATGTTAACAACCGTATCTATTGAAGAAGCCACTCAAGACATAGGTACGCTATTTTAAAAACGTGTCAAGAACCCTATCAAACTACAGAATCACCAAGGATGTTGATACGCTTACAATAGCGTAGTAATGTAAACCTATCTATAGGGGGGTTTTTTCTTGTAGTGGCGCTGGAGAATCCTGAGCACGGTGGGCGTACGAGAGGTTTTGGGGCCGTTTCGTGGCTGCATTCCTTCGAAGCGGATCGACAAAGTTACAGAATCCGCCAGAGAAAGAAGGACGAGGAGGCAGAGCGGCTCTACAAGTTGGAGGAGTATGTTCTTCAAACACAAGACCATGATAAATCTCGTGAAGAATGGATGCAGGAGGAAATCAAAAGGCAAGTGCAAGCGGCACTTAGTCAAATGATGAGTGGGCAAGGTACATCATCACAATAACCTCAAGCGAACATTAGCCCCCCAGGTCAGTTGAAAAGTAGCTGCACCTCCATGGAAGTACCAACCATTTAAGATGACTCCAAGCTACGCTTCCCCGTGGATGACGTTAAAGAACCTTTTACTACTTGTGAGTTGCACATTCCAGATAGAAATACCACGAAAAAGGTGGGTGCCGGTGTTGTAAACTCTGTCGACCGCACAAGAACACCAAGAATCCATGGTCAACCCGTGCCAGCCGGATACGCTAGTGTCTCGGTGGATAGGGTTGAGACAGGTTGTGGCAGCGTGGCACTAGAAATCGAAGGGGGAGATGGGGAGAAGACTTTAGGTGAAGCGGAGAAGACATTTATTTGCTGGGGCAAGCGCTTTATTATTATTCTTGGAGTGTCACCACCGCAACCTCTTCCTACTGATCAAGATCCTCACCATAGGTAGTGCACGTGAACGAGAAACAATTTTTATTATAATAACTTCCTATAAGTATATATTAATTGGATGCTCACATCATTCGTTGTTTTACGTAGGAGGAATTATAGTCCAGTTCATCATTCCCCAGCGCATCATAGTGCTGCGGGCGGTGACAATGTGTTGGAGGACACGGCTTCAACCCCATCTCCTGCACAAAGATCTCTACAGCGGGCTCCAACGCCACAACCTGATCCACCGCGGGCTCCAACGCCACAACCTCCACCGCGGGCTCCAACACTGCCACTGGCCCCACCATCTCCTCCACCGCGGGCTCCAACGCCACAACCTCCACCGCGGGCTCCAACACCGCCACCGGCCCCACCATCTCCTTCACAGCGGGCTCCAACACCCCCGCCTCCACCGCGCGGCCCTAAGAAGCGGTCCGCCGCCACAAAACCGAAGGCCCCACCTCCAAAAAAGAAGGCTCCTGCATCAGGAAAAAAAGCACACAAGAAATTAGCTTATGAAAAGACTGATAAGGAGTTAGAAATTTTGGTGAAAAAATATGTGCGAAAATTTTTAGATGAATCAACGGCCGTGGCTCAAGCGAAGAGAAACCCAGAGAAGCCTTACCTCTTGTGAAACCCACAGGAGTTAAGGAAAAGGGTGGACCAACATGGTATCAAGATGCGTGAAGCCCAAAATGCTCCACAAAAATCAGATTACGAATGCTCTCTAATGAAGTCTGCAAAAGAATAACAATCAATCAGCACGAAGAAAGTTGGAAAGGGTGTTCCACAGCTCAGAGAAACATCAAGACCTTTGTCCCCGTTATTTGTGCAAAATCAGTCTGGTTCAAATATAGGCAGAGCACAGGGGAAATCTGGAGAGGCCACTTTGTCTGAGATGGACTCAATTGAAAATTTTTTCATTGACAGCGGTCTCCCGTACGACACGATTGAAAATATTGCTATTGGGCTGGAGTTTCCACGAGCAGAAGTAGTTGATGAATGGAGGAGAAATTTTGCACTGGGCAGGAGTCTAATGAACCCCAATCACTTACATGTACTTGGTACGCAGATGTTTGCAATCAACAAATGGTGCATGGAGGCTTCTAAAGACGGTGATGTCAATTAGATTTCTGTCGGAATTCGGAACCATCACTACTTCCGTGGTGATAACCTAATCTTAGTTCAGATGGAGGAATTACACCAGCTATGCCATATGGACGCACTGGACAAATCGCTCCTTAGCTGCTATTGTTTGTCAGTGTTTCTTTTATAGTTTTCATTGAACTCTCTAGTATGTGTATATAGTATGTAGTATTCTTACACACGTACTTGCGGATCGACTCGATATTGCAGGTATCAGATGACTCAGCTCAGAGATAAACATGATAATTCTGTTGGGTTTGTTGATCCATATGTTGTTTTCAAGGCTCCAAACCCTTCAGCGACTTGGAGCGATGAGTCGTGTACGAATCTCATAAGGTTCTTCGTGAACCAAAAAGATAGAGAAAGAATAGTCTTCCCATACAATTTTAAGTGCGTGAGACATATATAGTTAATAATAAGTATGTGCACATTTTATTTTACTTAACTCTAATAATCTATATATATATAAATCATGTGTATGAACAACTATCATTGGATACTAATGGTCATCGATCTTAAACACAGCAATGTGTTAATCTATGACTCGTTGAGCAAACCGCAAGAAAATTACCAAGATATGATAGACATTCTCCAAAGGTAATTTTTCGATCCCTAGCTTGCATGCTTAAAGTATAGACTAAGCTTGTATATATGTATACTAATTAAATAATGATCCAACTATTAATGTTTTATTGACCGGATTAGGGTTTGGGAAAAATTCATTGCTCGGGAACGTATGAGTCAATGTAAGGTGCCACTTACAACAAAGCCACGACTACCAGTAAGTTCACACCTTCATCAATGTACGTGTATCTTTATTATATCATGTCATATATCATATCTTTATTGCGAGATGAATCTTTTCATTCTACAGTGGATTTTGAGACAAAAATAGGGTACCAACTTATGTGGATTCTATGTTTGCGAGTACATGATGATAGAATCAAATAGAATTCGTGAAGAAATCATCAAAGTACATAACATATTTCTTTTTATTTTTTATAGACTTAATATTGATAATATAGATATAACTAATATCTTCTTTAATTCAAATTGAAGACTGACTGGTTGAAGCAAAAAGTGATGCTACAAGGCCAATTGAAAGCAATACAAGAGACAATAGCAGGATTTCTTTAGGAACAAGTCATAAATCCAAACGGCGAGTTCTACTATAATACCAACGAGTCGTTGATTCCAAACAATGATGATCATTTGTATGCCCTGTAGATCTTTAGATGGAGTACAACTTATAATAGGTTTACAGTACTAACTTTGGAGTACAACTTGTATAGATAGATATTTGGAAAACTTCTATATCTATATTGCGTGTAATTTTATGTACATATATATATATATATAGTTCTATAGTTCAATTATATATGCATGCAATAAGCTTATTGTGTTATGCTGCTAATATATATAAATTATATATATTAGCAGCAAAGAATACATATTGGAAAACCTATTAAATAAATAAACAAAACTAAAAATAGAACTAAAATAAAAATAAAAAGAAAAAACCAAGAGACCCTTTAGTCCCGGCTGGCAATACCAGCCGGGGCTAAAGGGTGCTGTTGCGGGGCACCGCTGGCAGCACCCATTAGTCGCGGCTGGTATCACCAACCGGGACTAAAGGGGGGGCTTTAGCCCCGGTGCCTGGAGCCGGGACTAAGGGGGGCCTTTAGTCCCGGAAGCATAGTCCCGGCTCGGCAACCAGGGCTAAAGGCCCTTGCCGACCGGGGGCTATAGCCCATTTCTGTTGTAGTGAGAGGTCCCTCTAGATGAATCTCTTCTAGTTCATCTAGAATTAGATCTAGTTCTAGTTCCTCCGGTTCTAGTTCTTCTAGTTCTGGTTCTAGTTGGCTAGTTTATCTAGTTGTAATTAGAGATCAGATTAGAGAGAGAAGGAGAGAGCTGAGGAGGAGCTGGATCCGTCGAATCTTCCTCAATATTATATTGGTGTAACATCTGGTTTGTCTTCAAGTAATCTCTAGGTTCTTCCTTTACTATTTCTAAGTATTATATTTAATTTCAGTTTTTGCTTTATTTTATTTACTGGATCTTTGCTCGTATTGAGTGCTCTAGTTATTCATGGTAATTATAGTAGTAAGCGTTAGTGTAGACGTGGTGTCTAGACTAGGGTTTACCTGAGTTTGCGCCCAATCCTCCGGAATAGTTGTGGTAGCCCCAGAGGTGACAGCTCTATTAGGTCTTTGTAATCCACCACGTTAGGGTTTGTGTTCTCGTAGAGCTTTTGGCAGCCTTCCCCCAACTATCTTCTTGTCAGTCTTTCTCGAGAGTTGGAAAGGACCTGCTGCTCTGAAGTAATTAAAGTATAGTGGGCCTTTAATTAGATAGACCAGCTTAGAAAACCCTATATTCCTCTCTAACCACATTACCATTCTTTTCTTGGACGTTCTTAATTCTTCTTCTAGTATACTTCACGTTCCCTGTGGAAATCGATACCCTGGAATACTCTCGAGTGAAAGGTACATTGGTATCCGTGCGCTTGCGGATTTTTCTGTATGCGTTTAAAATACCCAACAATTATGAAGGTTAAAGTGAAATATATTGGAATGCTGAAGAATGGGAACAAAGTTGTTGACTCTTCTCAAGGTCTCCCTGCCACTTTCGTGTTCACATTAGGTAAAAGATTGACAAAAGCTTTCATTTTTATTCCATGTCTAATTCTTTAGATGATCACAACATATATGCATATTATATATGCATATTCTGATGGTTTCAGATGCTCACAAAGTAATTGCTGGATGGGAGCAAGGAATTCAGGGTTATAAGCATTCCTTACTAAAGCACACATCTTATCTTTATTTTTGTGGTAATTTGGTTGAAACCAGCTTTGGTTTGTCCTGTAGGCATGCGTGTTGGTGGAAAAGGAGACTGACCATTCCTCCTGCTCTGGCGTGAGTGTCCCATTTCATTCACATGCTTCTTTTCTTTCATTAGAATATGCACGTTCACATTTCATGCACATCTGTGGAAGGGGAAACTAAATTTGCGCTTATTTTCCAGGTATAAGGACAAACCACAAAAAGAGAAGATACGAGACAAACTACAAAAAGGGACTAAACCAGATGAACCACAAAAAGAGATGATACCAGCTAACTCATGGCTTGTTTATGAAATTGAGTTACTTAGTGTGTCGGAACCTGGTGAAGAGAAACCTAAAAAGAAGCTTCGTTTCATGTCGGAACCAGCTGGTGAAAAGAAACCTAAAAAGAAGTCTCGTTCGGCGAATCGTCACTAGTTTGGAGCAGCAAATGGTGTATTTTGGTTCCATTTAAAGATAGCATATAGCACTCAGTACTGATTAGAGTTCTTTTGGTGTATTGTAGCATGGGTGGTATGTCCTTAGAACAGTAGATGGTAAACTTATTGACAAGTGACAAACACCCTAGGTATTTTGGTGGAGGATGCGGCATTGTATGACTGAATTGCACGTGTATATGTTGTTGTAGTGCTTGACTCGTTTCATGACTCTAGCTAGCGACCTATGGGTACTGTAAAGATGATCTGTGCTCTATGGGTTCTGTACATGTGCGTCGTAGTGCTTGACTCATTTCATGACTCTAGTTAGTGACCTATGGGTACTGTAAAGATAAGCTGTGCTCTATGGGTTCTGTACATGTGCTTGGCAGGCTCAGTAACCATTGCTACCTTTTAGGGTTAGCGTAATAATCTAATCACTCATTCTAGCACCAAGGCCAGCAGCGAAGAGCTCCCTCCCCCTCCCCACTATTTCCAGGCATCCCCACCCCATCCCCACCCCTCTCCTAGGCTCTCGTTGCGGCCACCTGCCCCGCAGCCGCCCTGCACGCGGGCACCGGGGATGGCACGGCCGCCGCCGTCGCAGCCGCCACCTCGGGCGCTGATGAGGACATCGCTACGCTGGACACACCGACGTCATGGTCTTCCCCAAGATGCAATTCGTCTCCAACTCAGCTACCACGTCACCCTCGGAATTCAGGAGCAGTCCCAGGTTAAATCAACGGTCCGGATACATACGGACTCCGTTTTCACGAACTAGATATGCTTGGAAAGATAATTTGATAAGCTAACCAATGGCTTTAGTTTCACGTCAAAATTCATCTGGAGTCAACGGGAATCGTCAAAACAAGTCAGCATCCAGAATCTGCCAGGGTGCTGCGACACCGTATTTTGGTCCGATGGGCCGTGTATCGTCTTAGAGCCCATTAGGGGGCGCGTCCAGCAGGGGCGACAACCTAGACATTATAATTAGCCGTCGCCGCCGTCGTAAGGGGTGGGTTTTGTTTAGAGTTTAGTTTTCCATCGAGAAACTGAATCGTTCATTGTAACTATGGTGTCGAATCCTTTTACAGTGATCCAGGGCCCCCGTTTTTTATCTCCTCCACTGTGTCGATTAGTCGTTTGGAATCGAGTTCTTGAACCCTCTATTGATATTCGCATAATTCATATTTTCAATTTCAGATTGCGTGCTTTACCTTCTTGCTTGTGTTCTTCGATTCGCTTGCAGGAATAGCCTTCTTGGCGAGGTCAATCAAGTTGTGTTTGGTTGATAACCAACGGAGCAGTGGTGTAACGGTTGCAGGGTTCGAATCGTGTCTGATTTAAAGCCGGATCGCCAACGTCGAGTTCTCCACCAATCGAACCTATCGCTACCTCACGGAAGATCGGGCCGTCCCTCATCAATTGGTATCAGATCTTTTAGGTTTACCGCGAGGTATAGTCTCGTTTGTCTTAGATTCATATCTGTTCCTTACCTAGAGTCCACAAAAAGCCAAGAAAAATATTTCAATTTCCGCTGTCCTATCACCCTTTGTGCCTTTGTAATTTCGTTTTAGATTGATATTGTTGAGTTTGTGTCCGTGGTCGAGTCTTGTTGTTGGTTTAGGGTTGTGATCGTCGTCGTAGTTCAACATGCCCGTTGTTGTCTCTTTGTTTCCGCCGCTATCCCATCCATCGTTCCCAAACAACTCGAAGCCACCACATTACTCGACTTGCCCCGCTAGCCGCTTGTGTAACTTCTCGTTGCCGCGCAAACCCTAGATAGGTTGCAAACCGCTCTAATTTTTGCCTGCATCGCAGCCCTCCTTACATCGTCTAGCATCTACCTACTGCTGTTATTCACAAGGACGCTTGCTCTTGTGATCGGTGTTGGAGTTTAGGGTCATTTTCTTCTAACTACCGCTGTCGTGTTGCCCTAACTGCCGCTTTCGTGTTGTGCCTTTCAGAAAACATAACTTGAGGTACTATCGGTAAAACAGACATAACTTTTCCTCGTTTGTCAGAAAAATCTGAAATTTTTTGTGCTGTTTCTTGACTCAGTTTGGAGCCGACCCAAACTAGTGTTCGCCCTGTTTGGTCCCCTCAAAATTGCCAAAAAAATTCGGGAAAATAAAGAAAAAAATTGTCAAGTTTTTTGCACGCTTTTCAGAGAATGTGCTGATTTTTTGTATACCACATCCGACCTCAGTTGAAGGTGCCAATTTTTGTGGTTACATCTTTTGTGATCCTTGTTCAGAGAAAAATATAAAAAAATAGTGAAAAAATAAAAAAGTTTGATTCCTACTAGTACCTTTTGGGAAAATCAGGGAAAAATTCAGGAAAAAGAAAAATCCTTGCTATTTGCTTGTTGTATGAGTTCTTTCCATCGTTCTTTGTTTTCACCTTGTTGTGCTACGTCTCGATACGTCTTAGCCAGCAATTGTGACTTATGCTTTGGATACTTATTAAACTTTGCTAATCTGCATTCGTTACTTGCTAATCCTTGCTGTTATATTATGCCTACCCATAGTTCCACATATACTTCTGTCAGCACAGGTTCATCTTGCAACTGTTACCCACGCTTAACAACAGATTGCTTCGTCACTTTGGTTTGTTCTTGTTTGGCGTTGGTAAGATTACAAGCAAGACGGTGGTAGGCCGCTTGTGATTTTGCATTCCACTTCCACCATCACCATCACTTGGTTCCTTTTAGTTGATAGGGATAATACTTTGTTGTTGTCTTTTTCTATCTTCTAACAATGGCAGGGATTCTGATGGACTTCAATGAGTGCGTGTCCAAAGGTGAGCTTACAATGTTCATGACTGAACAACGTAATCTTATGACCGAGCTAACGCGCAATGTGAACAATCTGGTCAACCGCATTGAACAGCTTGAACAACGCCCTCAACCTCATTGTGATGACGAAGATGCAGATGCTTTTGGTGATGAAGATGCAGATCCTGATGCTGGTCCCCGTCGTCGTCTTAACTTCAACCGTCGCGGTATGGGAGGTAATAATCATAATAATGATCCTTTTGCTAAAATTAAATTTAGCCTACCTCCTTTTGCTGGTAATATGGATCTAGAGGCATATTTAGATTGGGAACTTACTGTTTAACAAAAATTTGATTCTCATAATATTCCTGCTGGGCATAGAGTTAGACTTGCTACTACCTTGTTCTGATGGAGCGATCTTTGCAATGCTAATAATGCTGCTGCTGTGCCTCAAACTTGGAATGCTTTAAAGCAACGTATGAAATCTCGTTTTGTTCCTCCTTATTACCAACGTGATTTATGTTTAAAATTGCAAACTTTAATACAAGGTGATAAAAGCGTAGAGGCATATTATCAAGAATTGCTTATTGGTTTAGCACGTTGTGGTATACATGAAGACGATAATGATGCTAGTGCTAGATTCTTTGTTGGTTTGAATTGTGTTATCCAGGATATTCTTGATTATAAAGATTGGAATAGGTTCAGCCAATTATATCATCTTGCTCTTAAAGCTGAAAGAGAAGTACAGGGACACAAACAACAACACCAGCCTTTTAGGTATAACAATGGATGGACTTTTCAGCAACGTTCCGAGCCGGAGACACCCAAGCTTCCTGTCACGCCCCAGCCATCTACACCTTCCGCTTCTTTCGGGGTAAGTAAATTGTCTAATGTGTAGATTCCACAACTGAAGAAAGGTGCTACTCCGGGTGCTTCTACTAGCTCTTCCTCGTCCAGCTCTAAAATCATTTGCCACCGATGCAAAGGCATGGGACATGTCATGAAGGATTGCCCCAGTCGTCGCGTGTTCATTGCTACCGAGGACGGATATGTATGTACTAGTGATGTTGAAGATGATTTAGCTCTTGCTGCTAACATTGCTGCAGATTCCACCGAGGACGATCAAAACAAGGAGACTATCACCATTTATTCGGTGGGTGCTGCCGCGGACTACCCTAGTCTTCTTGTGCAGCGTGTGTTGAGTACACGTGTGGGACATGAAGAAGAAGAGATGAAAATCCAACTCCATAATTTGTTCCACATGTATCTCATTGTGCAGGGTTGTCGTGTTCTCACTATCGTTGATGGCGGGAGTTGCACCAATTTGGTGAGTTCAGATTTGGTTGAGAAGCTTGGCTTGATCACACGACAACATTTGTATCCATATAAACTTCAATGGTCCAATAATAATGGTATGACTAAGGTAACTAAATCAGCATGCATTAGCTTTTTCACAGGTTCTTATCATGATACTGCTAATTTTGATGTTGTTCCTATGCAAGCTTGTTCTATTTTGTTAGGTTGCCATGGGAATTTGACAATGATGCTTTAAACCATGGTAGAACTAATACATACACTATCATACATAAGGACAAGAAAATTACTTTGCTGCCTTTGTCTCCTACGGATATTATTAAACATGCTAAAGAGATTAAAAATAAAAATAAACCCCCAACAGACATTGCTAACAATAATGGGCTTAAGTTAAAAGGAGGTGCTTTTCTTGCTACAACTTCTACTACTGCTGAGTTATGTGATAATATTGATGCTCCTTGTTATACTATGCTATGTCGACATATTAGTATCGCTGCGCATGATCCTATACCTTGTATTTCGCATTGTGCGGTCACTAACCTTTTGTAGGAGCTTGGAGATGAGATGGAGTCGCGGACGACTCCAATTCTACAAGGAGGGGATGATGAGGACATCACCAAGATGGAGTCGATGATGATCCCAATTCAAGAAGGGGAGGATGATGAGGACATCGCTATGCTGGACACACCGACGCCATGGTCTTCCCCAAGTTGCAATTCATCTCCAACTCAGCTACCACGTCACCCTCGAAATTCAGGAGCAGTCCTAGGTTAAATCAATGCTCTGGATGCAAACGGACTCCGTTTTTGACGAACCAGATATGTTTGGAAAGGTAATTTGATAAGCTAACCAATGGCTTTGGTTTCACGTTAAAATTCATCTGGAGTCAATGGGAATCGTCAAAACAAGTCAGCATCCAGAATCTGCCAGGGTGCTGCGACACCGTATTTTGGTCCGATGGGCCGTCTATCGTCTTAGAGCCCATTAGGGGGCGCATCCAACATGTGCGATGACCTAGACATTATAATTAGCCATCGCCGCTGTCGTTAGCGGTGGATTTTGTTTAGAGTTTAGTTTTCCATCGAGAAACTGAATCGTTCATTGTAACTGTGGTGTCGAATCCTTGTACAGTGATCCAGGGCCCCCGTTCTTGATCTCCTCCACTGTGTCGATTAGTCCTTTAGAACCGAGTTCTTGAACCCTCTATTGATATTTGCATAATTCATATTTGCAATTTCAGATTGCGTGCTTTACCTTCTTGCTTGTGTTCTTCAATTCGCTTGCAGGAATAGCCTTCTTGGCGAGGTCAATCAAGTTGTGCTTGGTTGATAACCAACGGAGCAGTGGTGTAACGGTTGCAGGGTTCGAATCATGTCTGATTTGAAGCCAGATCGCCAACGTAGAGTTCTCCACCAATCGAACCTATCGCTACCTCATGGAAGATCGGGTCGTCCCTCATCAGGCGCGGGCGGCGCGGGGGGCCTCCTCCCAGGCGCGGGCGGCCTGCCCCCCTACCGGTCTTCTCCCCGGCGCGGGAGGCGGCCCTGATGCGCTTGGAACCAATGGCGGGCCGAGTGAAGGTGACCTCCTTCCGCCCAGGGCTGGCGCGGCTGGCCGCCAGCCGCCTCCGTCGCCTCCTCCCCCTCCGGTCGCCCGTCAGCCAGCTGCCCGGCGCCGGCGACCTGCTGGCATGGGCATGGACGGCCAGGGGTGCCTCCCGCAGCGCGAAGGTGTCCCTTTTCTGGCTCCACCTCCGCCGCCGCTGCTTCCCCAAGCCCACGCTGCTGACGCCACCCTTGCTGCCACCCTCGTCGCGGCTCGGGCTGCTGCCACGGAGGGCCAGGCGCATGTGCGTGCGGCTGGTATCATCTGGGATCGCGAGAGGGATGCGACCAATGCCCTGGCTCGCCATATCGCCGAGGCGGAGCAGCTCCTCGTCTTCCCCGTCCATCACGACGTCAGCACCACCTCCTCTGGCTCGACCGCTCCCCGCCCGTTAACTACGGCGGTCCTCTGGCATGATCTGGCCGATCCGCTTGTGGCGCAGTTCCACTACTAGGCGGGTGGTGTCCAGAACATCCAGAGTCTGGTCCCCGTCATCCTGGAGCCTTAGTCACCCTCCTACGCTCGCTGGTTGGACCTGTTCCTCCTCACCCTCCGTCGCTATGCCCTCGACAACCACGTCCTCCTCGACGCTCCGGCTGCAGCTCAGACCCCTGCATGGCTGCGGCTCGACAACATCGTCCTCTCCTGGATGTTCGACGTGATCTCCCTCAACCTCCAAGACCTCGTCCGCAACACTCCTGACGCTCGACGGGCGTGGTTGGCTCTCAAGGGGCAGTTCCTAGGCAACACTGAGGCCCCGGCCCTGCGCCTTGCTGCGAGCTTCTGCACCTTCGTTCAGGGCGAGTTCTGTCATCGCATGAAGGGGCGAGCTGACTCTCTTGGTGACCTTGGTTGTCCCATGGATGACCGGATCTTGGTCCAAAACATCCTCCGTGGCCTCAGCGACCGCTACGGCCACCTCTGGACCTGGATCACCCTACAACGGCCTTCCCCTCCTTCCTGCAGGTCCATGATGACCTTGTCATGGAGGATCTCACTCATGGCATCCAGCCTAGGTGTCACTCCGTGCCAAGATCCTCGTCATCCTCGACTGCTCTTGTTGCTACTCCTCCGTCGCGTTTGTCCGCTCCGCCTGTGTCATCTCTTCTGGGTCCTCCACCTCCTGGGCCGAGCGGGAGTGGGGGGGTGGCAGTCGTCGTCGACGCGGAGGGGGCGTGGTGCGGGGTCTGGGCGTGGAACCCCGTGGCGCCTCCATGGGGTGCACCCTGGCCTTCCTTCCACAACCCATGGTCAGGGCGCATCTCCATGTGGCCTTTCCAGGCGGCTGGTGGCGAGCCTCGTGCACCGGCAACCATGTACACGGGTGTCGTCCTAGCAACTCCTCTATTCTTGTGGACACCGCCTCCCGGGGCAGCCCCTATTCTTCAGTCGCCTTGGGCTCCACCTGCCGGGACCTCGCCCGGGTCTGTCGGTTGGGACCCGACGGCCTTGGCCCGCTCCTTCGGCACCATGACCCTTACACCACCAGTCAGTTAGGACTGGATCGCCAACTCGGGGGGCCGTGTTCCACACCACTCCTGACCCCGGTATACTCTCCTCCATTCACCCTCCTTCTCCTTCTCATCCTTCGTCCATCATGGTCGCAAATGGTTCTTGTATTCCTATCACTTCTGTGGGTGCTGCTGGCACTCATGGCTCCTTTCGTCTTCCTGATGTTCTAGTTGCTCCTTCTATGGTTCACAACCTCCTTTCCATTCGTCGTTTACAGCTGACAATTCTTGTTCTATTGAATTTGACTCTTCTGGTCTTACTGTGATAGAACCGACCAATTTATAAGAGCACAAGTACGAAATTCACCGCCGAGGCGGTAAATTAGCACACTTGAGCCCATATAAACCCGGTAGTCCAGAAATCTCGAAGAATTTCAAACTTTCAACATCAACAAAATAGGATCGTAATCGTTCAGTGTCAACCGTCACACGACATAATATTACAAAACATGTTCGGAGTCGCAAAAATAGTTATTACAAACCAGGTTTTAGTCAAGTAGCGGAAGCTGAATACTTAAACATTGTTTTCAAAGACACACGCTTAGTCATTACAGTGCCAAAATAGCAGCCATCCCGATACAGCAAGAGGGACCAGCGGATCCGGCCATTGCCCATGACCTAGTTATCTTCCTCAGTAGGGCAGAGGCAATTGATGCAATAGCCATAGCAAGTCTGGCCATCTGCAACAACAAAGGGAACAAAGCCCTGAGTACGAGAAGGTACTCAGCTAGACTTACCCGTCATAAACTAGAAATAAATGACACCAAGGAGTATGAAAGGCTAATATACAGTGGAGCTGGCGTGGTACAACATTTTGCGTAAAAGCATTAGTAGTAAGTAAGTAACTGGTTCACCTGTTTACTAGCTTCAAGATTTGATTAATATTTAACCTGTTTACTATATTAGCCCCTATACTTGAAACAAGCATGGCGGTGATTCTGACAATCACCATAACAACAAATAGACCAATTAACCATTTTTGCCAATAGTACCATGATAGTTGTCACGTGTTCCACAATTTTCCAGTATCAAGAGAGAGCAGAGTTCGAGTCAAGTGCTCACTATCCAGGAGCGATGGCGATTATAATCGATTCCTAACCAGCTGGTGATTTTATTCCCCACACAAATCACACTCACCCGTCAGTGAGCTACATATAACCGCAACATTATTCTAGAAAGCCACGGATTTGACTACCACCAACATACCCGGGAGCAAGCCCGACTGCCAAGGTGTTGGACTTAACCACCATCACCCGGGTCTTACTTTTCGCGCCCCCGCGTCCCAATATCCCCGTTCGTGGCTTCGGCAGATGCGTGGGGTTCGAAAGCCGGACCGGAATAATGAGCGGCTTCACGGTCAGAATGAGTTATCCTTCTAGCTAAATGTGGGGCATGCGTTCAACATGACAAGAGGTCTGTCTTAGCATGATACTATTTTTCCCATACGACACGGCTAGAAATACTGTAGCACAACGCTACAGGAATCTGCCGATCTCCATTTTCCACAACACTCAGTTATCTCACTTATTGGCAATATCCTGTTAAAGGTCAAGTAACATCTATCACTCGCGGGTAACATGAAGGTTGCCCGACTTCTACCGATCTAAGCATGGCTAAGCATAATTTCGCACCTAGCCTAAATAGGATAACAAGGATAATGTACCAATAATAGCAAGGTAAGGATATCATGCATCAACAGTATCAAACAACTCCTAAACTTAATGCAACAAACATAATATATTTAAGTTAATTAAAACGATAGGTAGTTAGAATGCTCTGGGGCTTGCCTTTCTCGAAGGTGCTAGGCAGATGATTCGGACACTCCGGAAGCTCCTCTTCAGGTTCTCCCCCGATGGTCCCTGGCTCCTGCTCCTGGGGCTACTGCTCCTCACTTTCCTCTGCTGCGGCTGGCTCCTCTACCGAACTGACGGACCAGAATGTCAGAGGATCTATCGAGAAGATAGTACTCGGACAGATTCAGGGAAGTCGCAGAAGATCTGAAGTCGCACTACAGAGTAGATGCAGATTAGGACTCTTGCTGTAACTTAGTCGAATTCCTAAAGAGAGTCTTGTAATTAGAATAGGACTACTCTGTTGTAATCGACTAGGACTCGGACTGCGCTGTGCTTTACCCGGATATATAAGGGGAAGCAAGCTCAGGACCATACCATCGAAATTCAGATCATAACACAAGGCACACGCCACAAACTGGACGTAAGGTATTATGCTATTTAGCGGCCTGAACCAGTATAAATCGTTGTCCCTGTGATCTCGCCGAGTTCTAGGAACGTCGATCCCCACCGAACAAATCATCTGGGAATCCCCAAGACGAGTTGCCGGTTAACAAACACCGACAGCTGGCGCGCCAGGTAGGGGACTTCGGCGATTCCATGATCGAGAGCTCGATGAACCACTCCAACATGTTCGCGCCAGGATCAATTTTCGTTTTTGGTTCATGGATCTGTACCGCGGATGATGAGGGCAAGCTGCACAGACAACTTCAACCCACTTCAGAAGTACATAATGCGCTAAAGACAGATGATCTCGTTCAAGAATTGGAAAAACTGGCACTCCAAGACTTGCGGATTAAGGAAAACCAAGATAAAGTTCCCAACTCCTACTCGAATATGAACTTGCGATTCGATAAGGACTCGGACTCCAATTCTCTTGGCTCTTCCGAACTCCACAGTCCAGCCATGAAACTCCAAAGGCCATCCAGGATGAACACGACGAGGCTTCAGCAGATTCCTTTGGCAGGAGCCCAGCAAGGACTCGTTTTTAGTTCAACTGAGGAAGGCAACATTGTTCATTGGCCAATACAATCAGCTCCAGCAAGATTGGTTGGCACAATTGATCAACAATTGTCATTTCAATACGGACATTAGCTACCCCTTGAAGACCTGGACACCTCAACAGAACTGATATCCAGTGCTTCAACGGTGGAATCGGCGACTCCTGGTCCAAGCCACGATCGCGAAGTCTTCATGGCAGGACATCACTCAGCCTTATGACCTCCGACTCCTCCGGACGTCTTTCAAGATGAGGAGACCTTGAGTATGGTGTCTGACAATGATCCAGAGGACCCGGGTGAAACCGACAATGAAAAAGCAGAGAGGCTGCGAAAGAACTTAGCCAAAGACGCCCGAAGGAGACGGGCGAATCATCGCAAGGAAGCCGTGGATCGTTACCACGCGCGCCTTGATGAATACAACAACCGGCGACGACTGGAAGAGGAAGCCGAGCGCCAGGATCGTATCCAAAGGGACGTGGAAACACGATCCTGAGACGACCACAATAGACGCCGTGATGATTGTTCACGCAACCTCGAACCAGATTTCGTACGGGTTGCTGGCCACAAAGTGTATCAGACACCCTATCAGAATATCATGGCTCTAGCAACCGAAATTGGGGCCAAAGACAATCTCACACCAGATGAAGAACGCTGGCTAATCATACTACCACGCTGCAGCTTAAGGGAAGGAGCCTCGAGTCTTTAGCGGACGAACAAGACTCTTCACATACAAGTCAAAGACGACCCATCCATGAGCGCCTAGGCCGGATCCCGGTTAAAAGCCGCCTAGGAGGACGAGTACATGATCAAGATGAAGGCAGAGCCGAGTCATCCTTTCGAGGACCCGGACATCCCACTCCAGAAGCTGTCGACCGTTTCCCCTGTTTTTCTCGCCGGCTTCGAGAAGTCCTGTTCCCACGAAAATTCAAACCTGGGAATTACTCCAAATACAACGGCAAAACAGAACCAAAGCGATGGCTCAGATTGTACGCTCAAGCAGTTGAATTAGCTAGAGGGAGCAATGACGTCAAGGCACTCTTCCTGCCAATGGCCTTGGAGACAATGCCCCTAGCATGGTTCGACAGGCTCAAGCCCGAGTCCATCGACTCTTGGGAGCAACTACACCGCATCTTCATAGAGAATTTCGCGGGTGTTCCCGAAAGATCAGATCCTCGGACCAAGCTCAGATCCTGCAAGCAACAGAAGAACGAGTCCATGCGCGAATACTACAGATGATTCTCTGAGATCCGCTCTACAGTCTCGGATATCACAGACAGAGAAGTCATTGATCTCTTCGGCAACGGAATCTGCGAGAGGTACAATTACAAAGATTTCATCAAGCAAGACCTGACCACCGCAGACGAGTTCCATCGGGCAGTCAATTCCATGATGGCGACAGAGGAGCGCACGCAGGAACGATTCCCCGATAGAAACACTCAAGGCGATCGAGGCAACAACCCGAAAGGTTCCTAGGCTGCTCAGCAGAACGCTCGAAAGAGACCCGGGGATCGCACAGTAGCCGCCATGGAGCCGAAGAAGAAAGGAAACAAGCCCTTGAGCTTCGATGACCTCCTTGATGGCCCGTGTCCTTTTCATCTGAAGAGCAAACACCAGGCCAGATTCTGCTATCAACTCAAGAAGCGAGGCTTGAACCCCGAGATCAACAAGGGTAAACAAGACAAGGGAAAGAAGCCAACTGAAGATCCTCAGCAGGACGCCAGCAGGTTCCAACACCCAAAAGGCACCATCAACATCATATTTGGAGGAGTAACTACCAGAGATAGCAAGCGCCTTCAGAAGCTTTCACTGCAAGAAATCATGTCCACTGAACCTTCAATTCCCAAATATCTGGACTGGTCAGAACACCCGATCAGCTTCACCCGAGCAGACCAATGGACCAGCGTATCCAATGCAGGGCATTATCCGCTAGTCCTGGATCCTACGGTCGCAGGGTTCAAATTGGGAAGGGTTCTCATTGACGGAGGAGCAGGACTCAACGTAATCTTCGTGAACACTTTATGAAAGATGGACTTGGATCTTGCAGCGCAGCTAACTCCATCAAACGCCCCCTTTTACGGCATAGTACCCGGAAAGGCGGCCATCCCACTCGGAAGGATCATCCTACCCGTCACTTTTGGAACTCCAATCAATTATCGGACGGAGTACATCAGTTTTGAGGTAGCCAACTTCGACTCGTCATATCATGCCATATTTGGACGACCAGCAATCGCCAAATTCAGGGTCGTGCCACATTACCCATATCTCCTACTGAAGATGTCGGGTCCTAAAGGCATCTTGGTCTTCAGAGGCGACTTGAAGCGATCTTTTGAATGCGACGCGGAAGCTGTCCAAATCGCCGAAAAGGCTCATCTCGCCCTGGAGGTCCAGGAAATTGCGCAGATGGGACACAATGCCAAACCCGGAGATTCTGAAATCCCGACAAAGAAGACAGGAGCCATTCAAACCCCAATTGAAGTCTCCACCAAAGCTATTGATCTCGAGACTGGTGATCCCTCCAAGACGGCGATCATCAGCGCCCACCTATCAGAAGAATAGGAACTCGCGCTCACCAAGTTTCTCAGGGCAAACAAAGATATATTCGCCTGGAAACCAGCTGATATGCCGGGAGTACCAAGGAATTTGGCTGAGCACAAACTTGAGTTAACAGAAGGCTCCAGACCTGTCAAGCAGCGATTGCGACGCTTCTCGCCAGAAAAGAAGGAAGCAATCAAGAAGGATATAGCTAAGTTGTTAGCAGCCGGGTTCATCAGAGAAATCCTTCACCCGGAATGGCTAGCTAACCCCATGCTAGTAAGGAAAAAGAATTTTGCAGAGTGGCGCATGTGTGTCGACTACACAGACCTCAACAAGCACTGTCCCAAGGATCCTTTTGGACTCCCAAGGATAGACCAGATCGTGGAAGCTACCGCAGGATCGGCCCTGTTATCCTTCCTGGATTGCTACTCAGAGTACCATCAGATCACTCTCAAAGAAGAAGACCAACCCAAGACATCGTTTATAACTCCGTTCGGCGCGTATTGTTATAAAACCATGTCCTTCAGGTTGAAGAACGCGGGCTCTACGTATCAACGAGCCATTCAAGACTGCCTGGGTGACTAAATTGGCCGCAATGCCGAGGCATATGTGGACGACGTGGTCATAAAGACAAAGGATCCGAATACTCTGATAACTGATCTAGAAGAAACCTTCACCCGTTTACGCACATATCAGTGGAAGCTCAATGCCACAAAGTGCGTCTTCGGAGTACCCTCTGGACAGTTACTCGGTTTTCTGGTCAGTCATCGTGGCATTGAGGCTAGCCAGAAGCAGATTAAAGCCATCACTAGTATGAAGCCTCCATCATCAGTCAAGGACGTTCAGATGCTCACTGGATGTATGGCAGCTCTCAATAGATTCATATCAAGACTCAGAGAGAAGGGATTACCTTTTTTCAAGCTGCTCAAGGCAGGCGACAAGTTCCGGTGGACAGAAGAGGCTGATCAGGCTTTTGAACAACTCAAAAACTATCTGGCAAGCCCTCCTATCTTGTCACCACCAGAACCCGGAGAACCAATGATGCTCTACATCGCCGCTACCACACACGTGGTTAGTACAGCAATTGTGGTCGAGCGCAAGGATGAAAAGCATATCTACAATATTCAGCGACCGGTGTATTACATCAGTGAGGTACTCTCCGATTCCAAGGCAAGGTACCCGCAGGTCTAGAAGTTGCTCTATGCCATCCTCATCACCTCAAGGAAGCTGCGGCATTATTTCGAGTCTCACGAAATTACAGTTGTTACAGATTTTCCTTTGGGAGAAATCCTACACAACCGAGACACCACAGGCCTAGTATCCAAATGGGCAGTCGAACTTGGAGCACTCAACATCAAGTTTACCCCAAGAAAGGCAATCAAATCTCAGGCTTTAGCGGATTTCATTGCCGAGTGGACAGAACTCCAACAAAACCAAGACAGCGCCATCCCAGAACATTGGAAAATGTACTTTGATGGATCCTTAAAACTCGGAGGGGCAGGCACAGGAGTGTTATTGGTATCACCAGTAGGAGAACAACTCAAGTATGTTCTGCAAATCATGTGGCCCGCCACTAACAATGAAGCGGAATATGAAGCTCTGCTCCATGGTCTCAAACTGGTAGTTACCTTGGGTATCAAGCGATTATTAGTCTACGGTGATTCATCGGTGGTTATTCATCAAGTTAATAAAGACTGGGACTGCACCAAGGAAACAATGAATGCTTATTGCGCTGAAGTCCGAAAGCTAGAAAAGCATTTTTTGGGCCTGGAGCTCATTCATATCACTCGGGACCTCAATGTTGCTGCGGATGTACTAGCTAAATTGGGATCAGACAGAGCATCGATACCGAGTGGCATTTTTGTACATGAGCTATCCAAACCTTCTATTGAACAAATAGAGGAACCCAGCTTGGCACCATCTTCACAGATTTTAACTATATCACCCGACTGGACCAAGGCTTTCATTGACTACCTCAAAGAGCACAAGTTGCCGGGTGACAAAGCTTCAGCAGAGCAAATCACCAGACGTAGTAAGAACTATGTCCTAGTCGGGGATAAGTTATATCGACGTGGAGCCTCGTCAGGAGTGCTATTAAAGTGCATCACTCCAGAGGAAGGTCAGGGAATTCTACATGAAGTCCATTCTGGGTGTTGCGGAAACCACACAGCTTCAAGAACACTAGTCGGAAAGATCTTCAGATCCGGGTTCTACTGGCCCTCCGCACTAAAAGACGCTGAAGACCTGGTCCGTCGCTATCAAGCGTGCCAGTTCTTCACCAAACAGCAACACGTTCCGGCACATGAGTTAATCTGTATCCCACCATCATGGCCTTTCTCATGTTGGGGACTTGACATGGTGGGTCCTCTGAAGCGCGCTCCAGGCGGCTTCGAATATATCTACGTGGCAATTGACAAATTCACCAAATGGATTGAGTATATGCTCTTGGTGAAATTCAGTGCATCGAAGTCAGTCCAGTTCATGCAGAGCATCTTCTATTGCTTCGGCATGCCTCACAGGATCATCACCGATCTTGGCTCTCCTTTCACGGCCGTGGAATTCAAATCTTGGGCCAGCGACTGCGGCGTAAAGATTGATTATGCTTCAGAAGCCCATCCACAGTCAAACGGGCAGGATGAACGAGCAAACGCCCTCATACTAGCTGGACTAAAACCGAGACTCTTTGATCTCCTAAAAGACCACGGTGGCAAGTGGATCGAAGAACTTCCTAAGGTTGTCTGGGGGCTGCGGACACAGAAAAGCAGATCAACAGGACAGACTCCTTTCTTTCTGGTCTACGGCACCGGAGCCATCCTCCCCGCAGACCTGATCTAGAACTCACCTCGAGTAGAACACTACAACGAAGGAGAAGCTAATAGCACCCGACTACTGGAAGTCGACAGCATTGAGGAAGCCTGGACAGCCGCGTTATTCCAATCAGCGAGATACCTCCAAGGATTGAGACGCTATTACGACAAGAACGTCCATCACCGAACCTTTCGGGAGGGCGACTTAGTCCTGAGGAAAATTCAGAATACGGCCGGACGCCACAAGCTTTAAAGTCCATGGGAAGGACCCTACATCATCTCCAAGGTCACAAGACTCGGATCATTCGAACTAGTCACCGAAGATGGCTCTCAATTGCCAAATTCATGGAATATTGAGCATTTGAAGAAGTTCTATCCCAAGGGACTATGCAACGGTTTTCACCTATGTACTCATTCATTTATATCAATAAAGAGTTGGATTTCTTCAGAACATCACATACTCTTCTTCTCTTTATCGTGGCTATTCAGTTGGATAAAGACCCGTTTTTCACCGACTAATGTATAATATTAGTCGGATGAGCCTAACTTGGTTCAGAGGTAACCAAAACATGAGTTATGAGCCTTGAGCTCAATACAACTCACTCGATAGTACGGCTCATACCCGGCTATCAACCTATAGAGAATACGGTATCCAGAACATGGATACTGGTTCCTATAAGGAGTAACAAGGGGAGTATCATTCACCCTTCCGGACAGAGGTCCAATCAAATTTCCAAGAGGATGCGATTCTCCCTAAGGAACCTAAGGTTCGGTCCTTAAGAGGTACTGGAATTGACAAAATCCCTTGGAACAGGGTACTAAGAGTAGTACTCGGGCAGACTAAGTTCTCTAAAGAGTCGCGGAAAACTTCAAGAGAAACCGAAGTCTATTGACCCAACACATGGTACGACGGAGTACCCGGATAAGACTCGTCTATTAAGGCGTTACGTCATGACATCCAACAAGCTTTTTTAACAAAGCACTTTATCAGTAAAGAGATTGGTAGAGACAAATATAATATATTCATTCATAAAAAGAGTTTCAATTACAAGGCGAAGTCTGCAAGCTTTCTACAAGTACTACTCTACAAGATTGAGCAGCTGGCAGTACTCATCGGTGACCGGCGCTATTTCCTCGATGACGGCCGCGTGGTCACTCCCCTTCTTGCCGGCTGGTAGCTTCTTGATATTAGACAAGTCAAAGCTCGGCATATGAAGACGGATGGTCGCCAAGAGTCCACCGATGATAGATGAAGCCATCTCCTTGATGTATTTCGCAAGACGCTCCGGTGCAGCCTTCGCTCGGTCCACCAAGGACTCTTCAACTCCACTCGGTCCGGGTACCATGTCGAGTACCGGCCCGACTGCAGCCTCAAGAGCCTTCAATGATCCTTGAGACTCCTTCAAGGCTCCTTCCGACTTCGCTAAAGCCTCTTGAGACTTCGCCAAGTCTTCTTGAGCCTTTACCAGGGCATCTTGTGCTTCCTTTGTGGACTTCAACGCCTGCAGGAGATCTCGGTCAGCATCCTCGCAAATGGATTTTGCCTCCCGAAGAGTCTCCTGAGCATTGGTAATTACCTATTCAAGTTCATCCGACTTCCGATTGAAGCCGGTCTGCCAGTCTGCCGCCAGTTTCTTCGCCTCTACAAGACAAACAAGACAAATTAGGCGACAAGGAATTGGAAAGCTAATAGTCGGAGACTCACAAAGTATCAACTTACCGAGAACTTGCTTCTTCGAAGACTTGAGAGCATCCTTGATCTCTTTGTTCTTCTTCTCCAGAGTAGCCTACTTCGCGATGAGTTCAATCTCCCGTTGATGGGACTCATCGTGCTGCTCGGCTGTGGTCTTCAATTTGCCATGGAGCTCATTGATTCGGTTTTGAAGGAGTTGACTAGCCACCTTCCGGCTTATCTGTTCTTGCGCAATGAACTCCTTCAGAGCTTGGTTCTCTGAAGAGAGTTCTTGGTGGATTCGGGTGACTTAATCATCAACCTTCAGCTCGAATTTCTGCAAAAAAGAGGGTATTAGTACTCGACAGCAAAAATACACGAAGACAGAAGCTGAAGCAATACTTAATTCAACAAAATCTTTCAACCCAAGGGCCGGTGACACTATCTGCTGTGTCAACTCCTGCAACCGGGTAAGGTCTTGGACGTAACTAAAGGTCTCCAAGTACTTACCTGACCGGGAGGACCCGGTCGCATCACCAGAGCTCTTCCGAAGAAGTTCTGCAGCCATGGGGTTGATGTCCGCCTGCATCTCTTCCCAGGAAGGTTCGTCGGGCTGTCGAGTCCGGAAATACCAGTCATTAATTGCTCGGTCCAGCTCCAGTTGGCAAGGAGTTCGATAGATAGGTGGATATCTAATAACCTGAGACAAGAGATAATGCACACCTGAGAACCTTCTACGGTAAGGTTTGGGGAAAGTGACGGGCTCATTTGAAGATCAACCTGGCTTGGTGATGGTCCGGTGCCTGCCTCCCTTGGCTGCGGGTCTGCCTCGGCCTCCTTTGCCGCTTCAGGTTCTTCCGTCACCTCCGGCTCCTTCGGCGGTTCCGGGTCCTCGGGCGCCTCTACTTGGACATTCTCTGCCACTTCCGGCTCAAGTGTCGTCGACTGTTCAGGCTCCTAAGTCACCTCCGGCTCCACCTCTGCTGTGGTCTTCGGTGGCGACGGAGAGTTCTCTTCAGCCCTGTTTCAACAAACAAGTATCATGAATATATAATACAAGACAGCCTTCTATTTCAATCAACGAAAAATGAAGACTTACTGAAATTGAAGACCCGGAAGCTTCAGTTTCTTCGGCTGTGGAGCCTGTGGCGGAGGACTCTCTGCTGCCCGAGGAGAAGACGACAGAGAGGTTGGCCTTCCTAGCTGTGGAGACTGCGGAGGAGACGGCGCCGCTGGGGATTGAGGCGATGAAGGAGGAGGAGTCTTCCTCTTCCTCTTCCCCCCGGTGGTAGAAGTTTTCACCCAAGTTCTCCTAACTGCATCAAGCAACAATATAAGAAGAAGTTAACAAGACTACAAAAATATCAATTCGGGTTCTCTTACTAGGAGTACCCGGGTTCGAGTGCTTAACAATTCATACTCAAGCTAAGGAAATCTTCCTTATGGCTCGACGCGTACCAGTGCGGGTCTTCTTGGGCACTGGAGGCACAATCTCCCGCAGAGGACTCGGAGACCTCTTCCGGTTTCCTCCGGTGCTGGTACCAACAATCATGACATCAGAATCAGTTGATTCTGAGTCAGATCGGTCAGCCCTGCCCAGGGGATCTGAATCGCTGGGCAGGTCCTCCTCACGGATAGGACCCTCCAGCGACACCCCTCTGTCCACCGAAGTGGGCTCTGGTAGAGGAGGGCAATCGTTCTTGTTCCTGCCCTGACTCTGATTCACAAGAAGATGAATTAGAAGACAAATTCAAAGATCTGGACAAGAATCTATAGAATGTCATACACTCACCTCACATGGGGGGTTGCGGGAAGAAAAAGCCTTCATCACCGGAGCAAGGAGATCTCGGCTCTTCAACAGGCGATTCATCTGCCTGAGGATCTCTTCATTACTGAGCGACTCGGGGGCGTGCCGACTGGGATCTCTGACTCCAAGATACTCAAAGTCGTAGTTGGCTCGTTGTTGAAGGGGGTGGATCCTACGCGCTATGATGTCTTGGACAATTGAATAGCCGGAAAGACCATCCACCTTCATGACGGAGATCATATTGAGTTCCGGCTGGATTGTGGCAACTTCCTCATCGGTCAGCTTGTCCTTCCACTCCCGGCATTTGCGGGGTGGCCATCCATCGTGTCGGAGAAGAGCGGGAGGAGGGTTGGCCATATAGAACCAACCACTCGCCTAGTCACGAACGGATTCAGACAATTCTACGCTAATGTACTCGGCGGCAGTTTCTAATCTAAGTTGAATACTAGCGCCGCCGACTACTTCTACCCTATTATCACTTGGTTGGCACTTCACCCAGAAGAAGTACCGGAACAAGGAGAAAGAGGGGCAAATGCCTAAAAAGGCTTCACAGAGGTGGACGAAGATAGAGATGTGGAAGAGAGCATTGGGAGTCAAGTGGTTAAGGGTTAAACCATAAAAATGGAGTAACCCGCGGAAAAAATCAGAAGTTGGAAGACCTAACCCGCACTCGACGAAACTCTTGAACATCACGATCTCGGTGGTGTTCGGAGCTGGCACGCGGTGATCTCCTGGCACCCTCCAACAGTCAAGGGCTTGGGCGCGAAGGAGACCTTGAGTGGCTAGGAAAACCAACTCGCCTTCCATTGTGTCCGGCTTCTTCCACTCCAGAACATCCGTCGGAGGATTGGGGAATCGAGGATTATACGCCGCGATCCACCGGCTCCTCTCATCCTGGGCTTGTTTCTTGGGACCCATTGCTAGTGAATGGAAACTACGGAGTGGTGGACTCAAGATCGCTCGGAGATGATCTCTAGATGGGCGCACGGAGTTTGGATTGCAAATTCTTGATGGCAAAGGCTTGGTGAATATTTCGCAAGGCATTGGTGGTTTCTTATAGATCGATCGTGGGCGACTGAACGGTTTCCATCAAGCGACGTCAATGAACCGTCTGAAACCCTAACGAAGGCCAACGATGACTAACGGCGCTTGCAACGGTTATAAATGGTTAAACAGTTACTCGCCAACGGAATCAACCACTTTTCAGTTATCAAGCAAACAGGACTCGGGCAGTTGTTTGAGTACCCAGATTTCAGTATTTATTACTCAGAATTATTCAGAAATTACTCATTACATCTGAAGGCAAGTCAGATACAAGTACAAGCTTAATCCAGGCGAACAATACTAACTGCAGTTAAATCAAGGTATAGAGTCTTGACACATTCTGCATCAAGACCCGAAGACAGTGAGACGCTGTAAGGCAGGCACGGAACCTTGGGTAGACACTATCTTCTTAGTGCCTCCCAGGGTGGGTTCTAGCTTCAACAAGGAAGCTCCAACCCGGGCACCTTTTGACAACCCAAAGACCCCGAGGTTATCCGTGGTGCGGAGTCACAAGGGTTCTTTTAGGCGCACCTCTGTATCCCTCTGCCAGCGACCACTTGGAAACCACTCGGACGAGTGGTCCCTTCACAAGAGTTCTTTTGGGCACTTTGGCTATCCTACCACAAAGAGAAGCCCGGGCGCTCATCAAGCTTGGCTTTGGACATTTCAAAGTTCATTGAACAAGAAGGATCAGTGAGCTACATGAAGCGTGGCATCCTTGCTTCCCAGGCAGGGTATTTATAGGCAATTTCCATTGGTCTATGGACTTGGTCTACATATTGGGTGGCGCCAATAATTGAAGCAATGACTGTATTGATTCATCACATGAAGACTGACAACAGAGCAGAACTCACCTTTTCATGGGATCTCTGTCACACTAAACACAAGTATGTTGCAGTCGAAGAAAATGACAAGGAATCTTTACAGAGGATAAGATGCTACAGTCACTGGTCATTATTGTTGTCCTTCGTTATAATCTTTACATGGTGGGGGTGATACGGGATGTTTGTTGAAAACATTACCCACCTGAAGCTGTGTATTTATTATTCAGATGGATAGCATCAAACCATTGTGCTGTAGTAACAATTAAGCACGATTAAAAGTCTACTCGGATGATATGAAGACAAAGACCCTAAGTACTGACTCCTTTAGTACTCGGAACTCAGGCTCGGGGGCTGCGGAGTACATATCATCAAAGAACAGTTTTTTCTTATTTAAGGAAAGGCTTGAAGACCCTCAAAGTTATTAAAAATAACAAGAGGCTCGGGGGCTACACCCTATGGGTGCACTTTTCTTGAAAAAGCGCACACCATATGAGTTCTTTTGTCTACAAGAGCACTTCAAGATTTCTTAAGACTTCATTAAGTTGATCATCAAAAATGATCAGAAGAAAGCATATGAGGAAATATTGAAGAGCTCGGGGGCTTGACGGACCAGAATGTCAGAGGATCTATCGAGAAGATAGTACTCGGACAGATTCAGGAAAGTCGTAGAAGATCTGAAGTCGCACTACAGAGTAGATGCGGATTAGGACTCTTGTTGTAACTTAGTCGAATTCCTAAAGAGAGTCTTGTAATTAGAATAGGACTACTCTGTTGTAATCGACTAGGACTCGGACTGCGCTGTGCTTCACCCGGATATATAAGAGGAAGCAAGCTCAGGACCATACCATCAAAATTCAGATCATAACACAAGGCACATGCCACAAACTTGACGTAAGGTATTACGCTATTTAGCGGCCTGAACCTGTATAAATCGTTGTCCCTGTGTTCTCGCCGAGTTCTAGGAATGTCGATCCCCACCGAACAAATCGTCTGGGAATCCCCAAGACGAGTTGCCGGTTAACAAACACCGACACGAACCTGTCATGATGCATATGCGAAAATGAACCAGTGCCACAAGTGCATGGGAGAGATGCATTATAAATAAACTTGACCGAATATGTGCATATTTCCTCCTCTGGTAGAGTACAAGACTCTACAAGAGAACAATTAAACTTTCCTACCAGTGCAACTAATAATGAAATGCATTGAAAAGACCATAACACTCTTGCTGACTTTACATAAAAGAAAAACATACTAGCCATTTACTTTAACAATTAAATTCAATTAAAACAGGCTTACAATAGCAACTTATGGCTAATAGCTTCAGAAAAATCTATAAAAATTACTGTTGGTTCATCTCTGAGAACAAAGCACGCTGTACAAAAATCATGTCATTTGGACTTAAGTAGTATTCTGTATGAAAAAGACAAATAACAGGGTGAAAAATCACTTTGAACTATACCACATCTCGAAAAGTGTCAAACAACAAATTTCATATTTTTCTTTAGAACATCTTAGGACAAGAGCAGTCCACAAAAATTATCAGGCTCAAACTCATCATATTTTAATTACTACAAATTATACAAGAAAACATCATTTAATTAAAAAGAATATTAACATCAGATTTCATCACAGACAAACATCAACTATCATTTTTCTGTGATTCTATATTAGTTAACAAACTTAACAAAACACAACATATAATTTATTATGCACTTAACAAGATATTAGCCAAAATATAAATTAATTATAACAGTACATAAAATTATTCCAAACTGGATATTTTATATTTTTCATGCATAGAACTCATCAAAACAAACCTAACAAAATTTGTTTCACATTTATTGGATTAACAGAACTCAAGTTATGAATTAAACAAGCATTATTAACATTTCTGCAAAACATTTAAACAAAAACACTGAACCCTAACTGCTACACGCACACAGCTCTACTGCACCCCTGTGACTGACAACCGGGCCCCGAGGTCAAGCTGACCCCACCGGTCATACTCCCGAAAGCAGGGAAGGGGTTGACCGCGGCGAAGCTCGCCGTCGGCGAACCCTCCGGCGAAACCAACACCACCGACGGAGTCCTCTCTTTCTTCCGCGTCGGTTGGTACCACACACCGGCCTAGCGCAACAGCGGAGCAACCTCGCCGACGAGAATGACGGCCGCGGCAGCGGGAGCTCGCCACGCCGGCCATCTCCGGCTACTCCAAGACATACCAACTGCCACTCCTCACTCCTGGCACTCCGGCGAACCCTAATCGAGGCAAAAGCGCTAGGGTCACCACTAGAAACGGCCGGAACCGCGAGCTCGCTGTCGTCGGCGAACATGGCAAGCGGCGGACGGCAGCGTACCATGACTTTCGAGACTCAAACGGACAAACTAACACCACCGGAAGCTTCCCTGGACCACGGCGACACTAGAACACTAGCTAGGAGGGGTTGATAGGCTCGGGAGGTGGGTCGGCCACGGTGGACCGAGTTCACCGGCCATGGCAGACACGGCGGGAACTCTCCCCACGGCTTACCTAGGGACTTTCAACGTGAACTGACTCGAGCACTGGGTGGAGGAGGTCACGGCGAAGCGATTGGCGGGATTGGTTGCGAGGTTTCATGGCGGAAACGGCGAGGAACGCTGGCGAACTCTCGCGGTGGCGCTATTTTGCTCGGGAGAACGGCGAAGACAGCGGGGGAGCAGCGCGGACAGGCAGGCGGCAGATTGGCGCCGAGTGCGTGCGCAGCCCTCTTCAACTCACCACGCGCGCGCGAGTCGCTGGCTCGGCCGGAGAGCGAACGCCACGCGGTGGCTGAGCTCTGGCGCCGGTCGGCCACGACGCGCACGGCGCTGACTGAATCGGCCGATTCAGTTCAGCGATTAGCCGACTGACAAGCCAAATTCAAACACGATTAACTTGCTAACCACTTGATGAAACGACACACGGTTTGTTTCTTTGGTTAGAGCTACATACCATCTACAACTTTGATTACAAGATCGATCACTGGTTCGGCTTGGATTGGGCTCGGGAAAGCGATAAACATGGCCAGGTTGAAACTGAATGTCAGTTTAGGACTTAGGAAAATTTCTAAGTCCAAAAACTCATCCAATTCTGCCTTGTGGGCTCGAGATCGGGAAAGCGATAAACATGGCCAGATTGGGCTCGAGATTGCGCTGCTTGTAGATGTTGGTGTATGATTTGAACCTTTTTCTCTGCTTCCTGAACAAAGTCAACTCCAAAATATCTCCATTCACCGGGTTCAACCCAGTTCAACGGAGTTATACACTTACGTCCATATAAAGCTTCGAACGGTGCCATCTTGATACTCTCTTGTTCACTATTGTTGTATGAGAACTCTGCTAAAGGCAGCCATGATTCCCATGATCCCTTAGATGATAGCACACAAGCTCTGAGCATATCTTCCAGTACTTGGTTTAATCTTTTAGGCTGACCTGCGGTCTGAGGATGATAAGCCGTACTATAAACCAACTTTGTTCCCAAACTCTTTTGCAACTGTTTCCAGAAATGAGCAGTAAACTGAGGTCCACGATCTGAGACAATGGTCTTAGGTATCCCATGAAGACGCACTATCTCTCTGATGTATATATCCGCATACCGAGGAGGTCGATAACTGACTTTAACTTGAAGAAAGTGAGCCGACTTGGTTAAATGGTCCACTATTACCCAAATGGAATCATTTCCTTTTTCTGTAGTGGGTAGACCAGTTATAAAATCCATACTTATATCTTCCCATTTCCAATCTGGTACTGATAACGGTTGTAACAACCCTGCAGGATTCAGATGCACTGCCTTCACCCTGCAACACACATCACATCCTGCAACATATGCTGCTATCTCCTTCTTCATCTTAGTCCACCAAAAATGAGGTTTCAGATCATGATACATCTTACTGCTTCCTGGGTGAAGAGATAACTTGGATAAGTGAGCTTCATCCAAAATCTTATCCTTAAGATCTTTCCTTTTTGGTACCACAAGACGTTCACCAAACCACAACACTCCTTGTTCATCTAGCTTGAAAGGAGTTGAGGTGTTGGTTAACATCTTCCTCTTAATGTGAGCAATCCCTTTATCAGATTTCTGTGCTTCCACTATCTGACTTTCCAGCGAACAACTGAGCTGAATGTTGAACAGAACTTCTGGGTGTATCAAGTTAAACTTTTCTTCAAACAACGGTTGTACTGTGACTTGGTGTGACTTGCGACTTAAGGCATCTGCAACCACATTAGCTTTTCCAGGGTGATAGTGAACTTGCAAGTTATAGTCCTTTATCAACTCTAGCCATCTGCGTTGTCTCATGTTTAACTCTAGTTGGGTGAAGATATACTTCAAACTCTTGTGATCGGTGTATATATTGCACACATTCCCCAACAAGTAGTGTCTCCATATCTTCAATGCATGCACTACTGCTGCCAACTCCAAGTCATGAGTAGGATAGTTGATCTCATGCTTTCTCCACTGCCTTGAGGCATATGCTATTACTCTTCCTTCTTGCATCAGCACACACCCAAGTCCAATCTTGGATGAGTCACAGAACACATCAAAAGGTTTCTCTATATCCGGTTCAGCTAAGACAGGAGCAGTGGTTAGCAATTCCCGCAAGATTTGGAAAGCTGCTTCGCACTCCTCTGTCCAGACAAACTTAACATCCTTCTATAGTAAAGAGGTCATAGGTTTAGAGATCTTAGAGAAATTCGGTATGAAACGACAATAGTAACCAGCTAAACCCAGAAAACTCCTTACTTCTGTGACTGAGGTTGGAGCCTTCCAATCCATCACCTCTTGGACTTTACAGGGATCTACCGAAATCCCATCTTCTGATAGCACATGACCAAGAAAGTGAACCTTTCTCAACCAAAACTTGCACTTACTGAACTTAGCATACAACTTGTGTTCTTGAAGTCTGGTTAGAACTATGCGCAGATGTTCCGCATGATCTTCTTCATTTTCTGAATACACCAAGATGTCATCCAAAAAGACTACCACAAACCGGTCCAACTCAGGCATGAACACTGAATTCATTAGGTACATGAAGTATGCTGGAGCATTTATCAAACCAAAATACATGACAAGATACTCATACAACCCGTACCTAGTGGAAAAAGCCATTTTGGGTATATCTTGTGGCCTGATCTTGATCTGATGGTACCCTGACCTCAAATCTATCTTGGAAAACACTCTGGCCCTTGTTAACTGATCAAAAAGGATATCGATCCTGGGCAAAGGATACTTATTCTTGATTGTTACTGCATTCAGCTGTCTGTAGTCCACACACATGCGCAAAGTCTTGTCTTTCTTTTTCACAAACAGAGCTAAACATCTCCACTCAGACGAACTAGGTTGAATCAAACCCTTATCCAACAACTCTTTTAGTTGAATCTTCAACTCGGCTAACTCATTGGGAGGCATATGATATGGTCTTCTGGATTTAGGTGCTGTTCTGGGAACTAACTCAATTGCAAACTCCACATCTCTGTCTGGAGGTAGACCTGGTAGCTCTTCTGGAAACACATCAGGAAACTCACATACCACCGGAATCTCCTGAAGAACTGCCACTTGTACTGCACAACTGGCTAAACTAAGGTTAAGACTGCTAGGAAGAGACAACTGATGAAACTGTTGCCTTTCTGGATCCCGAAGAGATATCATCCTTTTCTCAGTATCTATGACCACTCCCCACTTTTTCATCCAATCCATTCCCAAGATAACATCTAAAGACAACCCTGGCATAACCACCAAACTTACTCTGTATAACTTACCTTCCAAACTAAGAGTTGCCCCTAGAACCATCTGATTAGACAGCACACTTGCACTAGCTGAACTTATACGAAATCCAAAATCCATGGTTACCATTTCCTGTTTATGCTTAAGTGCAAATGCTTGACTTATGAACGAATGGGATGAACCGGAATCAAACAAAACAACTGCAGAAAGGTTGTTGATAGAAAACATACCCGCTATGATCGGCTCTCCTTCCAGTAGACTTTCAAGAGACGTGTGATGCACGCGAGCTTGCACTTGATTAGCTTTCTTCCTTGGGCTGGGACAGGTTCTTGATAGATGACCTTCTTTGCCGCAATTGTAGCAAGGTCCTTTCACATAACTTCCGGGAAAGCTTTGGTTTTCAGGCCCTATCCTGAACTGGGAAGACTGATTCTTGATAACTTTTTGAGCTTTTGCCTGTGACTGGCCACCTGGGTATCGGCGTTGAGGAGGTTTGAAATGCGCTTCAGGCACTGCTGCCCTAGAAGAAGGATGATTCATCACTTGATTCCTGACTTGAGATGCTCCTGCTTCGAAGGCCCTCTTACGTGACTTAGAGGCACTGTAGAGGTTGTTGTTGTTTTCTTGCGTCAGGCAGTCACTAACAATGTCATTAAACTGCATCCTGGACGAGGTTCCAACGGACTTCAAAAGCTTCGGGCTCAAGCCCCTCTTCAGACTAGCGATCTTCTTAGCTTCGGTGTCAACATACTCTGGAGCATACCGGGATAGATTGTTGAACGCATGAAGATACTCTGTCATGGTTTTGGTTCCTTGGGTGAGCCTCATAAACTCTATTACTTTCATTGCCATTAAGCCTGGAGAAATGTAATTTCCTCGAAAAGCAGTTATAAACTGGTTCCAGATTGTCGGCTGATTGGCAGGGTAGGTGGTTCGATGATGTGCCCACCAAATCCCGGCTGGTCCTTGCAGTTGATGAGCCGCGTATTCCACTTTTAAGGATTCTGTCAGCCCTAACAACCTGAACTTTTGTTCCATAGTGTTGATCCACTCATCTGCTTTCAGGGGCTCTATTGCTTCCTTAAAGATAGGCGGTCTGGTGTCAAGAAAATCCTTGAACGTACTGTACTGATTGACATCCTGACACCCGTTCCCCGTAGCACGACGGGTGTTTTCTGTGTTGTTTCTGAGATTGGCCTCCATATTACGATGCATGGCTTCCATGTTCCTTTGACTTCCTAGGAACTGAGCGAAGAACTGTTCCGCTATATATGGGGGAGGAGGAGGAGGATTGTTAGCTTCCTCGCTTGGTCCTTCACCACCTATACCACTGGTGCTGCTAGTACCATGACGTGTATTCACCATCTGCACAGCCAATCAATAATCAAATGAGTGATGTCATATATATAGATCCAAAATGCGTAAAAATTGCAGTACTGTATTTGATCAAAGTTCATACAATAAGGCATATACACAACTCGTTCCACATAAATAACATCACAAACGGATTATATGAATAGCGCTGAAAAACATAGATCGAAACAGCAGATAAAACGCAACAAAGGTTGATACTTCCCAACGATCCTTAAGGTAGCACAACGTTCTTAAGAGATTACAACACAAAGGTAACTTGTTCAAGACATGAGATAGCAAACGAAAACACGAAGCCTCACACTAAGCCCCACACTAAGCCTAGGCTCTAATCGCTCTCAACGTCTGATCCTGGGTTCTCCACATGATCAACTCCACCATCTTCTTCTTTTTCTTCCCCCTGGTGAGGGAAAAGCTCTCCACCATCTTCAGCTCCATCATCAGCCAGGACGATGCCCATTTCCATCTCAGCCGCTCCTGGAGGATGGTAGGGATAAAGCTGGTTGTTGAGGCGATGCACTTCTTCATAGAGGTTGTCATTGTAGGCTTCTGTTGCCGCCAACTACTGCTCCAGCACCGCGATACGAACCCTAAGGGTGAACTCTTCTTCCCAAGCTTCATTCCGTTGCTGAACAAGCCTCATCATCTGGGTTTCCGCACTCTGGTTAGCATGCCGAGTACACCCTAGTTGCTCCTGCATCCTGATGATCTCTTGGGCCACTACCTCATTCCAATGGATAGTCTGATCCCTTTCCAGAGTTAGCTGGTTTAACTCCCCTTGTAGCTTCTCCATTTCTTCATTAAAACTTCTCTGAACTTGTCACTTCTCGTCCTGGACATTATGATAAGACTCAGTCATGCTGCTCAAGCTACACTGCAGCACTGCATAGCTTTGCATAACAGCGAACATCGAGCTCATGGCAGGTCCATCACAAGCCTGTCGCTCACTGGGACCACCTATGAACATCTCTTCTTTGGATTGCACCCAAACATCCTTGAAAGGATCTGCTCTTGGGAACACCCCTGCGAGAACATGAGCAAGATCTTCTAGGAAGCGATCCATAATATCCCGAAGGATAAGGAAAGCTGCAGATTGAGCACCTTCCCAAGGGTCTCTACCCTTGTCTTCGAACATCCACCCAGACCACTCCAAACCATCTCCTTTGGGCTTGACCACAGCCGTCACATAGATCAAGGTAGAATCCCCCAGAGGTTCCTTTGTCCAATAATAACAAGGTTCCTTTCCTTCTGGGTATCCGACCGAACTCAACACTCGCCACAGCAAGGTTGGTGTCCCAAACACATCCAGAAACTTGTCCTTGCACCTTCCAGACCGAGGTACTAACTGGTGCCTAGGAACTCTCCCACCAGTTGACTTACGAGCCATCTGCTTGGTTGGCGCCATCTGTATCAAGTTCATCATTTTATCATAAGCATAGGTCCTCAACTCGAGAGATATCCAAAATAACAATAAGGGAGGGAAGTTTATGCATAAGAAAAGAAAGCAACATGCCATGATGTATAGATATGAACGTTCCGTACGCCCTTTCCACTACATACGAACTATGCGGTGGCATCCTGCGTCACTCTTATACGTTAACTATTCCGTTCTAACGATACGCGGTTAGTGTACCTGCAGAAAATTCATTTCAGCCCTGACCCCACAGTATGATAACTTGCAGAACTGAAATACCCCCAAATTAGAATTACCCATAATTAAGTACCTTTAGATATACCGGTGTGTAACACATATACCTTCCGATACTAATCTAGCACTCTCCTAGATTGACGGTTGTTTGACCATGCTCTCTGTCACCATTACTCTACCCGTTCCTACAAGTACCCGCAATTAAATACCTTCACTTGTAGTAGTGTGCTTACTAGTACAAGTTTTAGTACCAAACTAGCTCTCCCCTAGACCGACGGTTGTTCGGTCATGCTCTCACAACTCCCACTTACCGAGGAGTAGAGGCACAATGATCCATACATCACCACTCAATTGAATGACACTCACACATACAGCCGTATGAGCAGCAAAAGGAGAAATATGATGCAAAACCCCCAAGTTAGTACTTAAGTAAGCCACCTGAAATCCTATGGGCATACAGGATATGACCACCGGAACACTTCTAATTTTGCTCACAATACTTTTGCACTAAACTTTGTGAATTTTGGCAAATAATTTTGTACCCATGTTTACTTTATTTTCAAAATTTTTAATTATGTGAACAGTATCCACTGAACCATGCTCCGATGCCAGCTGTGACAGAACCGACCAATTTATAAGAGCACAAGTACAGAATTCGCCGTCGAGGCGGTAAATTAGCATACTTGAGCCCATATAAACCCGGTAGTCCGGAAATCTCGAAGGATTTCAAACTTTTCAACATCAACAACATAGGATCGTAATCATTTAGTGTCAACCGTCACACGACATAATATTACATAACATGTTCGGAGTAGCAAAAACAGTTATTACAAACCAAGTTCAGTTAAGTGGCGGAAGCTGAATACTTAAACATTGTTTTCAAAGACACACGCTTAGTCCATTACAGTGCCAAGTTGTAGCCATCCTGATACAAGCAAAAGGGACGAGCAGATCCGGTCATTGCCCATGACCTAGTTGTCTCCCTCAACCGGGCAGAGACAATTGATGCAATAGCCATAAAAGGTCTAGCCATCTGCAACAACAAAGGGAACAAAGCCCTGAGTACGAGAAGATACTCAGCTAGACTTACCCGTCATAAACCAGAAATAAATGACACCAAGGAGTATGAAAGACTGGTATACACAGTGGAGCTGGCATGAGACAACATTTTGCGTAAAAGCATTAGTAGTAAGTAAGTAACTGGTTCACCTGTTTACTAGCTTCAAGATTGATTAATATTTAACCTATTTACTATATTAGCCCCTGTACTAGAAACAAGCATGGCGGTGATTCAGACAATCACCATAACAACAAATAGACCAATTAACCATTTTTGCCAATAGTACCATGATAGCTTTCACGTGTTCCACAATTTCCAGTATCAAGACAGAGCAGAGTTTGAGTCAAGTGCTCACTATCCAGGAGCGATGGCGATTATAATCGATTCCTAACCAGCTGGTGATTTTATTTCCCACATAAACCACACTCACCCGTTAGTGAGCTACAGATAACCACAACATTATTCCAGAAAGCCACGGATTCGACTGCCACCAACATACCCGGGAGCAAGCCCGACTGCCAAGGTGTTGGACTTAACCACCATCACCCGGGTCTTACTTTTCACGGCCCCGCATCCCAATATCCCCCTTCGTGGCTTCGGCAGATGCGTGGGGTTCGAATGCCGGACCGGAATAATGAACGGCTTCGCGGTCGGAACGAGTTATACTTCCAGCTAAATGTGGGGCTTGCGTTCAACATGACAAGAGGTCTGTCTTAGCATGATACTGTTTTTCCCATATGACATGGCTAGAAATGTTGTAGCACAACGCTACAGGAATCTGCCGATCTCCATTTTCCACAACACTCAGTTATCTCACTTATTGGCAATATCCCGTTAAAGGTCAAGTAACATCTATCACTCGTGGGTAACATGAAGGTTGCCCGACTTTTACCGATCTAAGCATGGCTAAGCATAATTTCGCACCTAGCACTAAATAGGATAACAAGGATAATGTACCAATAATAGCAAGGTAAGAATATAGTGCATCAATGGTATCAAACAACTCCTGAACTTAATGCAACAAACATAATATATTTAAGTTAATTAAAACGATAGGTAGTTAGAATGCTCCGGGGCTTGCCTTTCTCGAAGGTGCTAGGCAGATGATTCGGACACTTCGGAAGCTCCTCTTCAGGTTCTCCCCGATGGTCCCTGGCTCCTGCTCCTGGGGCTGCTGCTCCTCACTTTCCTCTGCTGCGGCTGGCTCCTCTACTGAACCTGTCATGATGCATATGCGAAAATGAACGAGTGCCACAAGTGCATGGGAGAGATGCATTAAAAATAAATTTGACCGAATATGTGCATATTTCCTCTCCGGTAGAGTGTAACACTCTATCTAGAGAGTAGCTATACTTTTCATATGAAGTGCAGTTAAAATGAATGTACTGAAAAGACCATTTCACCCTTGCTGGTCCCACATAAAGAAATGCACACTTTTAACTTAATTAAACAAATTAATCCATAAAAACAAGCACGTTGTACAAAGCACGCTGTACACTTTTAACTTAATTAAACAAATTAATCCATAATGCTGGTCTCACCTATGGCTAATTGCTGCAGAAAAATCTATAAAAATTACTGTAGGTTCACCTCCGAGAACAAAGCACGCTGTACAAAAATCATGTCATTTGGACTTAAGCAGAATTCTGTATGAAAAAGACAAATAACAGGACAAAAAGATGCTTTGCACTACACCCTATCTTGAAAAGTGTCAAACAACAAATTTCATATTTTTCTTTAGAACTTCTTAGGACAAGAGCAGTCCACAAAAGTTATTAGGCTCAAACTCATCATATTTTAATTACTACAAATTATATAGAAAAACAGCATTTAATTAAAAAGATTATTAACATCAGATTTTATCACAGTCAAACATCAACTATCATTTTTCTGTGATTCTACATCATCTAACAAACCTAACAAAACAAAAACCGCATTTTTCTGAGCAACATATAATTTATTATGCATTTAACAAGATATCAGCCAAAATATAAACTAATTATAACAATATATAAAATTATTCCAAACTGGACATATTATATTTTTCATGCATAGAGTTTATCAAAACAAACCTAAAAAAAATTTTGTTTCACATTTATTGGATCAACAGAACTCAAGTTATGAATTAAACAAGCATTATTAACATTTCTGCAAAACATTAAAACAAAAACAACAAACCCTAACTGCTACACGCACACAGCGCTACTACACCCCTGCGACTGACAACCGGGCCCCGAGGTCAAACTGAACCCACCGGTCATACTACCGAAAGCAGGGGAGGGGTTGACCGCGGCGAAGCTCGCCGTCGGTGAACCCTCCGGCGAAACCAACACCACCGACGGACTCCTCTCTTCCTTCCGCGTCGATTGGTGCTACTCACCGGCCTAGCGCAACGGCGGAGCAAGCTTGCCATCGAAAATGGTGGCTGCGGCGGCGGGAGCTCGCCACGCCGGCCATCTCCGGCTACTCCGAGACATACCAACGGCCACTCCTCACTCCTAGCACTCCGACGAACCCTAATCGAGGCAAAAGCGCTAGGGTCACCACTAGGAACGGCCGGAACCGCGAGCTCGCCAATGCCGGCGAACATGGCGGGCGCGGACGGCGGCGTACCGCGACTTCCAAGACTCAAACGGACAAACTAACACCACCGGAAGCTTCCCTGGACCACGGCGACACTCGAACACTAGCTAGGAGGGTTTGATAGGCTCGGGAGGTGGGTCGGCCTCGGCGGACCGAGTTCGCCGGCCATGGCGGACACGGCGGGAACTCTCCCCGCGGCTTACCTAGGGGCTTTCAACGCGAACCGACTCGAGCACTGGGTGAAGGAGGTCACGGCGAAGCGATTGGCGGGATTGGTTGCGAGGTTTCATGGCGGACACGGCGAGGAACGCCGGCGAACTCTCGCGGCGGCGCTGTTTTGCTCGGGAGAACGGCGAGAGCGAGGGAGAGGATAGGCGGACAGCGAGCGCGAAATGGCGGGCGAGGCAGAGCACGGGCCGCTCGGCCGCAACTTTAGCTCGCCACGCTGCGCGCGGGCGCTGGCGGAGACGTACGCCGGCTGCCACGCAGCGGGCGGGCGCTGACGCAGTCGGCCACTGCCGCCGGCCGGTCCGAACGCTCGGCCGATTCAGTTCGGCGATTAGCCGACTGACAGGCCATTTTCAACCGCGATTATCTCGCTAACCACTCAATGAAACGACACACAGTTTGTTTCTTTGGTTAGAGCTACATACCGTCTACAACTTTGATTACAAGATCGATCACTGGTTTGGCTTGGATTGGGCTCGGGAAAGCGATGAACATGGCCAGGTTGAAACTGAATGTCAGTTTAGGACTTTGAAAATTTCTAAGTCCAAAAACTCATCCATTTCTGCCTTGTGGGCCTCAAAACACATAGTTAGACCCATTTTCATGAGTTGACCCAAAAACACTTTTTGTTCTACTCTAAATTCTATACACTTTTTATTAAGGGCACTCAGCCATGCAAGACATCTATCATGATGGTCATGGTTAGTCAAACAAAAGGGTTCTTTAGGCTCTATAGGGTTAGTTTAAGGTTAGAGGCTTAATTAGCCAAAATGACCAATATAAACCTGGTTTCATTTGGACTTGTTAGCAAAGTTAAACTATTAGAAAGGTTAAAACTCAACAAAAACAAGCCAAACAAACATCCATTAACGCTTAACTAAGCATTTTATCACATGAAATGATACTTTGCAATAAAAGAAAAGCAACATATGAATGCTCTATGCTCATGAGATGATTATGCATAATGAGATGATGATGTCATGCCAGCTTAACACCAGAGATGTTACACTTAACAAGAACAATAAGTAAAGAACTTAAAGTAAATGCTGAAAGTAGAAGAACACTAAGATAAATGAAGAAAGACTTGGAATTATACCAGAGACTTCGGAAGATCCTCTATTACAACTCCAGCTCTTCTCTTCTATACTCTCGCTCTCACTCTAAGTCTCTCAACTAGAGTGTTACTTCACCAGAGCTTCTCTTACAAGAGAGTGGGACTAATGAGGTGAGGTCTGAGTACAAATGAGCTCGGGGGGTCCTATTTACAGCCTAAGTGAGTGAGGGGGGTACTTATAGGGGGCAGCCAACCGACCTAGGGCAAACCCTAGTGGCGGGCGCTAGCCCTAGGTGTCGGCCGCCACCCCCCTGGCCCTTGGATGCACCGTCATTGATCCTACGGTCTCCAGGGACTCCTCTAAGGTGGTTCCAAGGTCGGTTGCATGTCCAAATAACCGTCACATGGGCAATTAGGTCATGATCCACGTGACATCTCTTCTTAGCCCTTGGATGCACCGACCTAATTGATCAATGGCTGCAAATGAGTGTGGCATGCCTCCCCTGGATCAGTGACGTGGCAGGGGAGGAGTTTGGGCCTCACTCCCCTGGCGGCCGCCAGCTAGGGGTGGCGGGCGCCACCCCACCTTGGCCCAAAGTGAGCCCAGGTGAGTGGGCTTGCCTCCTGGTGGGTCCTCTTGGTCATTTTGCTCAAAAAACCTACAATTACCTACATTCAAATAAGACTCAAGGACAAGTGGAAATCGTTAGTTTATAAAAGGTTTTGGGTTGATTTTAAGTCCTTGTGTTGCGTTATATGACCTTGTTGATGCTAAGAATATGACACTTAGTGAGCATCAACAAGCTCCCCCAAGCTTACCTCTTGCTCAACCTCGAGCAAGCATGAACTTGAATCTTGGAAACTCTGTGTTTTGTTGTGTATGCCCATATTATTTTCATTACCATGGAATTGGTAGCCTTCCCTGCACCCGAGATTAGAACAAAAGACCAGCAAGAAAGAAGGTTTGTCTTTCCCTTGCCTATTTTGCTAATCAAGACATGTGGAGTTTTTGCAAGTTTTGTTCAAAAGAAAGCATGCTTAGTAACTTCTGTGGCTCACTCAATCACTCATATTTGTATGTGGAAATGGAAGAATTATCCTCTCAGTAAGACTTTATGTGGGGCTTAATGGGTAGGATAAAATGAGCATGCAATGCTAGCATAGTTTTGCTAAGTTAGACAAATGGAGCAAAGGAGCAACAAGTCATAAATTCAGACCAGGAATGTGCAAGTGTGTGGTATTTATTGTGGCTAATACTTTCATGGCATTTCTCCTTTTTATCTCATTTGTGGGATCATGGCTATGAATGAGAGCACTTGCTCTTTTTGAATATTCTTTTCTTTCTAGAGCACTTGCTCTTTTCCTTCTCTTTTTTTTCTTGAGAGCACTTGCTCCTTTTTTTAATGCTATAGTCATGTCCCTGAGATTTCATTATGGAGCATGATATTTTGCCATGTAGTATTTCTGACAATGAATGGAAATAAAGGCATGTTTTGTGCGTATTCTCAATGTAAGAATAGCACTATATAGGTGGGTGCAAGTGAATTCCTTGGTCTAAAAAAATATGACAAGTTTCTCTACCATGTCTATCAACAAAGGTCTAACTAGCTCAACACTAACATGCAGCAAGTGGAAGATCCTACTCTAAGAGTAAAAATTATTTGGCTTTGGTAGGACTTTCTTTGCCACAGAAGTACTTAGAGCAAGTTTCATTATTTTTTTTTCAAAATAACTACTCCACAAACTTGACTTGCTCAAGACAAAGTACAAACTTACTTCCCCTTTACTTAGTCTAATGCTCATGTCTCAAGTTTAGCTCTAGCATACGTTCTCCCAAGATAACTCTAATGCATGGCATACATTATTTTTATTCATTAAAAAGACTTACGATAAGAGCGTTTCATTTATTGCTATTTATTTATTATTATTATACTTTATTTTTTTACTTAATTAAGCTGGAAATTAACTAAGATAAAACTCAAATTGAAATTACTGAAAAAAAAATTGACAGTAATAAAGACGAGATGTGATACTTACCTCTTTGACGGGGGTCCTCCCCCAAGCTGGTTGTTCACGTGGTCGGGTTACATCCATCCCTGATGACGGTACATGTCGTCCCAGTTATGCTAGTTCTGCTACAGGAGAGAAGAAATATTACCCAGTTCTCCACCAGTTTCCTGGTGGAATACCTGGAAATTTTGGTTCAGTTCGTTCAAGTCCTGACGGACTTCAGCACTATCCATGGTGAGTCCATCCATTTGGTGCTGAAGATAGTCCTGACGGACTTCAGCACTATCCATGGTGAGTCCATCCATTTGGTGCTGAAGATATCCCATATCGCGCATCCACTCGTCCTGATGAAAGGACGAATGGCGAGCGGCCTGTGGTGAGATTCCTCCACGGAAGAACTCATCACCATGGCCAGTGTACCGGGTGGATCCTCCCATAGAATGGGATGAACTCCCCAACTGGGATGAGTGAAGGGACACCTCATGGTCGTATCCCCACTGCGGATGTTGCGGTTGCTGCCAGTTCGACCCCCTGCTTGGTGCGAGCCAGGGGGTGTCAAATGACCATAGAGTGTTGCTCCTCCATACTGCTCTGCATGAAAAGGGTCAAACTCCTGCGCCGCTGCTGTGGCTCTTGCTGCCTCTTATGTTGCGTGGGTCTGCGCTCGCGTCCTCCTCCTGGGAACCTACATGATGTTCTCTCGAGCCAACCTACGGTTTCATTCTGCCTCAGTTTTCAGGGCCAAAAGTAACGTTGGTGCATTCACCAACCAAAGTGACATGTCAGTAAGAGCGATTTTATTCACATAATCTTGGTAGATCATGTGAATCTCACCGGTCTCCTGGTTCTCATGCAAGAGGTGTCCTTGCGAGAAGTGTTCCATGGTCAAAAGGTGTAACGTCCCGCCTCCTCGAGGCCGGGCCCACTTACATCTGGCAGCTTTCATAGGACCTAGACTATCCCCACAGACCAACACCAGTCTTTTCTGCACACTTTGTCCTCACTCGTGCGCACCCGGGAAAGACTTCCCGGTCGGTCACCCATCGCTCCAAGCCAAGCACGCTTAACTTTGGAGTTTTTAGGAGATGGGCTTCCGGAAAAGAAGTTGCAACTTGTTTGTATGAGTATCCTATTATTCCTATTAAGCCTTGGGCCGGGATGTTACATCCTCACCCCCTTAAGAGATCGACGTCCTCGTCGATCAATCCCAAGCCAGGAACGTCCTCTCTTGGCCACGTCCGTATGCCCAATGCCAGCGCATATGCCATGCTGTGTGACCACTCCGGATCCACACCAGCCATGCGCACTATGCCTGCGCAACTGCGACACACGCGCCCGTGAAACCGCGAGAGTCGGCTCTGATACCATTCTGTAACGTCCCGCCTCCTCGAGGCCGGGCCCGCTTACATCAGGCAGCTTTCATAGGACCTAGACTATCCCCACAGACCAACACCAGTCTTTTCTGCACACTTTGTCCTCACTCGTGCGCACCCGGGAAAGACTTCCCGGTCGGTCACCCATCGCTCCAAGCCAAGCACGCTTAACTTTGGAGTTTTTAGGAGATGGGCTTCCGGAAAAGAAGTTGCAACTTGTTTGTATGAGTATCCTATTATTCCTATTAAGCCTTGGGCCGGGATGTTACATCCTCACCCCCTTAAGAGATCGACGTCCTCGTCGATCAATCCCAAGCCAGGAACGTCCTCTCTTGGCCACGTCCGTATGCCCAATGCCAGCGCATATGCCATGCTGTGTGACCACTCCGGATCCACACCAGCCATGCGCACTATGCCTGCGCAACTGCGACACACGCGCCCGTGAAACCGCGAGAGTCGGCTCTGATACCATTCTGTAACGTCCCGCCTCCTCGAGGCCGGGCCCGCTTACATCAGGCAGCTTTCATAGGACCTAGACTATCCCCACAGACCAACACCAGTCTTTTCTGCACACTTTGTCCTCACTCGTGCGCACCCGGGAAAGACTTCCCGGTCGGTCACCCATCGCTCCAAGCCAAGCACGCTTAACTTTGGAGTTTTTAGGAGATGGGCTTCCGGAAAAGAAGTTGCAACTTGTTTGTATGAGTATCCTATTATTCCTATTAAGTCTTGGGCCGGGATGTTACAAAAGGTCTCGGTCACCAGGAATGTAAGAGTATACAGTGGTGTTTAGCAGACCCATGTTTAAAGACAGTCTAGTTATCCATGATGTCATTTTGATATTTCCAGTGCGTTGATCAAATTTAGATCAGTAGTCCGCCATGGCTTTGGTGGGTGATACTTTTATGCGTTTTACTAGAGCATAAAGCAGCAGCATTTCAGGCTTTTTAATTGGTCTTAAGTCAGGTCTCGGAAAAAGTGTGATACTAATATATTTGTGGAAAAACCTAAGCGTGGGATTGTGGATATTACTTGTACGGGGCAAGCCTGGGTTTCTGTCCCCAGCAATACTTTTCCAAAATTCATTTCTATTGAATCCCGTACAGGCAGATTCTAAGTTCAGCAAGCATGAATTATCAAAGTTTAAATTATTGCTGAACTGCTTCCACGTTAAAGCATGTTCTTCATTAAAAAGACAAAAATTTATGTGATTAGCAGATATTTGCATTGTGGCTAGAAATTTCATTGTGAGGGGAATGATTCCCTCCTCATTAACCTTCCATGCATTTTCCCATCCCATGGTTCGGAAAATATAGAGAAACCCATGGTCCATACCAGTGCGACTCAGCAAGTCGTCGTCGATGTGGAGGGTGTGAACGAACTCCCTCTCACTGAGGATGTTCCGGGCCTGTCATTGCCGATCACTCTGCCAGATGATATCAATTCAGGATGTGGATGGTCGGTCCAGCCTGGCGTGTGGGCGAAGTGTTCCGATCCACCAACATTTCGTTGGTGGATGGAGTACCCCTCCCGGCACTCTCCTCATCACTCCCAGAAAAGCGAATATGAGTGTTTGCCCCCGACGAACTTCCCTCACCCTTACTCTTCTTCCTCTTGCCGGTGCAGAAGTTCTTGAGAGGGCCCATGACCTCCTCACTAGTGCTCAAGGTGGCTGGTGTTTTTTTTGTGTTTTGGGTGAGGTGTAGGAGCTTGCATGGGGTGTGGGTAGTATTTATAGGCTGAGGATGGAAGGGGGAAGGCTAAAAACTTCACCCACCTGGCGGGCGCCACCCCTACTTGGCCATTTCTGTCTGTAACCAACACATGAGGTTTCCTATCCACTGAAATTCTAAGTGGGCAATAAAGTGGTAGTGTCGGTGCAAAGTGCAAAGAGTGTAACCTCCTAAATGGAGTAAGGGGGCTGAAAATTTCAAAGACCACTTCTTTATCCTGGTCATACTTTATACCAAGGATGGTGGGAAACTTACTCGGGTGTAGCTTCGTATAGAAATGTGGAAATTGAGGTGGCGGGCGCCAGGAAAAAGTGGCGGGCGCCACCCCTTTATGGGTAATTCCCACTCAAAGCCACTCCTTTCACCTTGTGCTCTCCTCATCACTCCTCACCAGAATTTTTGAGTGGAGAAGAGGCCAAAAGATAGAGTGAAGTTGAAGAGAGAGGGGAAGACATGGGAGTGAATGAGTGCATTGAAAAGAGCAAAGGCATGGGTCTCCCCTGGTGTTATTTGAGTCTATGAGCTAGGGATGATAGTCTACTTGATTGGTTAAGTGAAAAAAGGCCTATAGGGTGGCGGGCGCCACCCCTAAGGTTGCCCTAATCCCCCTAGGCTTCACCTAATCTCCCTACTAAGCACCTATTTTGCAGAAAATTAATTTGCTTAAGTAAAAATGAAAATTTAAATGGGGGATAAAGACATACCTTAGCCTAACTTACCTTGGTTAGCCTCTTTGGATTCCCGATTAGTGTCGCTTTCATGGTAGTTTTGGCTGAATATTTCCTTCACCGGCTTTGTTTGGTGGAGTGTCGGCACCGACAAACTTTGATGATGGGTGTTGTTCCGGTCGCGGTGTGAACTGGAATTTATCCTCCTTTCCACTGATGTGAAGCTGAATTTCTCCAGCTCCTACATCAATGGTGGCTTTTGCAGTGCTCAAAAATGGTCGTCCCAAGATCAATGGTGTTCGGTGGTCGGGATTAATATCCAGAACCATAAAATCCACGGGAACAAAGAGATTCCGAATTTTCACCGAAATATTCTCTGCTATTCCCGCGGGATATCGGAGCGATTGATCGGCTAGCTACAGACACATAGAAGTAGGGGACAAGGTATGATGATTTAATTTATCATATATTACCTTGGGCATGACGCTGACGCTTGCTCCCAGATCACAGAGTACATGCTCGAAGTGCTGCTCTCCAATTGAACATGCGATCGTTGGGTTTCCTAGGTCCTTCTTCTTTTCTGGGAGTTGGTTTAAAATGACCGCACTACAATCTTCTGTCAATTTAACCACATCCCTACTTGGAATTGGTTTCTTCTTATTGAGAATGTCTCTTAAATATTTTGCATAAGTTGGAACCTACATAGCGTCAATAAATGACACATGTATATATAATTTTTGAATTACCTCGACGAATTTCTTGAATTGGTCGTCTTCCGTCAGATTTCTGTTTCGATCTGGAAAAGGTAATACATGTGTATCATAGAATTTATGAGGAGCAGTTCGTACCTTGGATGAAGGTTCAGCTGGCGTCTCCTCTTCTTCTTCTTCAACATTAACAATATTTTTCTTTACAGCAGAATTACTACTAGGAACTAAATTAGGATGAGGTGGATCACGAGTGGATTTACCACCTCTCGTGGTTACAGCTTTTAATTCCTCATGGTATTTAATTTGAGATTTAATGTTATCTACTTTTCGCTCTAATCTCTTATTAAAATTAATTTATTCCTTAAATACTTCAGAAAAATCTTTCAGTTTAGCATAAATTCCTTCTAACATTTTATCATGTTCAATTAATTTATTATTTATACTATCATTAATTCTACCTTGATTAGAAACTAACTTTGCAATAGGAGAATTAAATACGGAGGTTTGAGCCATACCTTTATTATTCCATTGTTGGATCATTGGAATTGGAGGTTCTCTGTAGCCACCATTATTAAGAAGGGATTTTGCATCCTCTTTGTTAATTTCTCCTTGACCTTCATTTGACGAAGCGGCTCTTTGCTTGGCGTAGTACTCCATTGCAGCATGATCTCTCTTCTCATTTATTCTTTGCTCTAGCAATTTTACCAAAGTTTGCAGGGTAACAGAATCAACTTGCTTGATTTCAGACATACCTCTAGCATGTTTTTCTGTCCATCCTTGATTCGCCACCATTGCCTCGATCAGTTTGGTTGCCTTCTCTACAGTGAGAGATAGGTATGCACTATGTCACCCTAGTATCAAGCACTGTATTAGGAATAACATTAGCTACTAAAAAATTCATAAGCAATGCATTACATCATTTCATGTGCATAAAATTGGTTTTGTGTCTTTTGTGTGTTTATTTGAAATTTGGTTTCAATAGGACTTGGTTGTTTAAATAGATTTTTGCCTTGACAAATAATTTTATAAAATAGATAATATTGAGTATAACACTTTTTATGTTGACACCTTGGCCTAGTTCAGTATAGTTTAATAATTAAAAATGTGGGAACAAAAATGATTTATGGCATAAAAATTGACTTTAATTATGTGTAGGCCAGAGAAATGATTTTCAGAAAAAGTGTCTTATATGAAAGTTGTAGAGAAAATTATTTTGAGCAACTTTTATTTTTGGGTCAAAGTCTAGTTTTGACTTTTTGAAGCTGTTTTCAAATGGTCAAACTTGGAAAAATTTTGGAAAAAAGAAAACGGGAATTGATTTTTATCCCGGGCCAACCATCCGGCCCAACACGGCCGTTCGGCCCAGGCCCAGCCGCGCGCGCCCGCTCCCGCTGCCCGCCGCACGCGCCGGCCGGCCGACCCGTGGCCGCGCCATATGCTGGCCGGACCGCTGCGTGGCCGCTTCTCTCTGCCGCAAATCCGCACCGGCCACTCACCGCGCGATTTTTCCCTTGCCCGAGCACGCAAGCGATCTCACGCGGCCACTCACCGCTCGCCCCAACCGCCGCGCCCATGCCACCGCCTGTGCTCTGTCGCACGCCACCGTCGCCGTGGCCCCCGCCACGACCGCCAGCCGACTGAGCTCAAGACCAAAACCCGAGCACCACACGCACGCCCCGCTCACTCGCGCACTCGTCACTCTCCCTCGCTCCCGCTCTCTCTCGCATGAGCACGCATGGCAAACACCACCCTCGCCACCGCTCGCCGTGACCGCCACCGCAACCCCCTCGCCGTTCCGGCCACCCCAAGGCACCCCTAGCCAATCCACTTCGCACAATGCACCATCTTCACCCCGCACACGCGGTGTGCACGTCTGCATCACCAGCCGAGCCTCGTCAACACCGGAACCCGAGGAGCCCCGTCGCGGTTGCCATTGACGCCGCCCGGAGCTCGAGGTCGTTCCCCTCCATCCGAAGCTTCCCCGCCTTCCCCTTTCTCCGGCAAGCTTCCTCATGCCAAGGCACGGTGAGAAGACCTCTCCTCCCGCTCTCTACCGTCCCATAGTCTTCTCACCGGCACAACCGACCGCCATGGCCGCCGTCGCGGCCCTCGCACAAGGCCAAGCTCCTCCGGAGCTTCGCCGGTCCAACCAACCCGCCACGTAGCTTTCCTAGGGTCCACTTGAGCTTTCGCACGCACCAATTGCACCGGCGACCACCGAAGATGGCACGGCCGAGCCACACCGCCGCTGCCGTCCGCCACCGCTCGTCGCCGACGAGCTATGGCCACCCACTAGCCCAACCAACACCACCACCCGAACCGCCTAGCCAAGGGGAACATCCCGAGCCTAACCTCACCGCCGGCGACCTCGCCATTGGCGAGCAATCACCGGTCAAAGTCGTCCCATGTTCGGCTTCCACCGACAGGTGGGTCCATTGACCCCACGGACCCCACGCGTCAGCCGCACCTGGCCCATAGACCAAGCCCACGGAAGCCCAGCCGGGAGTTTCAAACATTTTCTTTCTCCTTTTATTTTCCAGAAAACCTTGGTTAATTTGTGTAGCACGTTTTATTGATCCAAATGGAGTGCTTCTAGTTTTGTTAATTTATTTATGAGTAGGTCTATCAGAGAAAAATGTAAAAGTATTTTTGGGTAGCAGTTTATGGCACTGTTTTTATTTAATTTAGTTTATGTGCTTTTTGTTAAATAAATGTGTTCACATATTTTCTAGTTAAATTAATTCATGGCAAAAATTGTGTATGTTTCTTATCAAGTTATGTGTCTATGAAAAATTTATGAGGGCTTGCTTTTGTAGAAAAAGTATCTGTTTAGATTTAAATTCCTTTTTAGCTATTTTTTTAAATTAATTGTTAAGAGAAATATGTGTGAAAATAAAATAGGGGAAAATTTATATAGTCTCTGTGTACTAAGTTCAAGTAAAGAAAATTACTAGGCATGGATTGCTGTGTGGAAAAATAAGGAGTTGTAGTACAAATGTGCTTTTATGTGTTGTTCTTAGAAAATTCATGCAGAAAATAATATAATGTTTCAGTTCATGGAACTTTCTTGATAAATATGAAATGTGGAGTAGAATCTGGGAAAAATATTAAAAATAAGGATTTCACCCTTTTTTAGTAGGGTTGTAGTTCAAAGGGTTTATTTTGAAATAAATTTGTTTATTTTGTGTAGATTTATGTGTTCATGCTTTTGCAGAAATGTTTCTGCAGTAAACTAGTTATAAGTAGGTGAAGCTAGGAAAAATATAAAAACTGTTGTTTGACACTTTTCAAAAGGAAAGTTAGTTCAAAGTAACTTTTTGGCAGTTTATTTCATATTTTTATATCTGCTATTTAGTAATTTATCTTTTGCTAAAATTCATACAGTAAGGTCCAATGAGTGTAAGTTGCATTCTAGAATTTTTGTGGATTTTTTTGAATTTAGGAAAATGTACTTGCTGTTCAAACCTAGAATTCTTTTGAATTAATAAATAGGAAATAGTTAAAATAATGGTTTTGTTTAATATGATAAATAAGTGTTGTCCTCAATGTCAAAAGTGGTTCAACAAGTTGGGTTTGTTAGTTTGCAAGAAATATTTACATTTCATACCACCGTAATTGCACCACGCATTATTTATTTATATACCGCATTGCAATAGGATCGACAGCCCCGGAGACCGAGCAAGAGCCGGAGACAAACGTCGAGCAGGAGATTTCGGAAGTGCCCAGGAGCGAGGAAGCCGAACCCGCAGCAGAGAATAACCTGCCCGAGTGCCCCTCTCACGAGGCATCGATCTTCTCCCAAGGCAAGCCCCGGAGCATTCTAAGTCTCCCAGTATTTACAATTAATCTATTTTGAGTATTTTATATTGTGATGCATTAGGTATAGGAGTTGATTGAATCCTACTTGTTGTATTAACCTTCCTTTATTATTGTTACACCTGCCTTGTTATCCTATACTTATTTATAAGTAGAACTGCTTAGCCTGCTAATAAAGTAGTAAATAAAGGATGTTCCCGTAATACCCTGATGGGTAGTTACCGGATCACGGTTGTCTATATTTGCTATCGTGGAAAAGAACCTGAGTAGTAATAAAATACGGTCAACTGGAAGGCAAGGCACCAAGTTCAGAAACTTGGGGGCAACTCGTCTGTTGGATCGTGTAGGTTTGTATCGATGTTGGCCCTCGTTCATTTTTGAAAGCGCCCTTTTACTTAGGGTTGTCGGTGCTGTAATCGCCGACCCCGAAGCCGGTTAGACGCTGTTCGGGCTGGTCTCAACCCGTGGCGCACCCTCTAGTATGGAAACACGATCTGCCTCGGAATGGCCATCGTATAGTTCCAATTGGGTGGTCCGTGCTGTGAGCCGTGACGATTACCACCACGAACAATATCGAGCGGTTACCCAATGCATCGACCCGACGGGGAAAGTGTGGGTTTGTATTAAAGGTTTCTCGCCAGCTGGTTTGTAATTCGATTCGAGTCGCCGTCTCCCCCGGTTAGTGGGAAACTACGTCGACCTTCACCACGATACAACTCCATCTAATGTTTAAGGTTCAACTAAAATGTGGATAAGTCAACTGGATATGGTTATATTATTGGTTGCTAGATTCAAGTGGATGTTGTAGATCAGGTGCAAAACCTAGACTAAGAGGTAGGTCTAAACTTGACTGCTCACTTATATCACTAAATATTCCTTCCCTTGAAATTGAGCTTTTCGCAAGTAAAGATCCCAACTCCACCAGAAAGGCCTTGCATACCCTTGGTGTCTTTTATTTTCAGTTGGACGGGTAAGTCTAGCTGAGTACATTCCCGTACTCAGGGTTTATCCTGTTGTTGCAGATGACCAGGTCTACTTCGGCTATTGTAAGCACTGGCTCTACCCCGTGGAGGGTGATGAGGAGTAGGCCCAGGGCAGGGTCATCTAGAAGCTTCTCCTTTTCTTTTGCTAGACTCAGACTACTAGTGGCACACTAATTGAAAAAGGAGGAGTGAGTTATCAAACAATGTTTTATTTGGACCATATATGTGGTGGTCGTGTTTTAAAACTTATTGAGCTTCCGCACTTTTAAACTCAGTGTTGTAATAACTCTTTTAAGATTCCGCACTCTGATGTTAAAATTTGGTTTCGATTATCAACTGTGTATCCTTGCGAATGTGGTACTTGAACAATGCGATCTTGTATGTTGTATAATGTTTAAAATCCTTCGAGATTTCCGGACTACCGGAGTTATATGGGTTCAAGTATGAGTCGATGTCAGTCGGAATTGGCTAAGACGGTACTTGAGCTCTTATAATTTGGACGGTTCCGCCGCAGCTGGTATCGGAGCATGGTTCAAGTTATTGCGTCCGTAAGGAGCTATTTTCAAACTAAAATGGGTATTTCAAAACTATTTTCCAAAACTATTTTTAAATTTTAAGTGTGCCCAGTCTTATCCTTAAGCCCTATACTAGGATTCAGGTGGCTTAACTGCTAACAGGGTTCAGGGATATTGCTTCATGCTGGGTCTTTATTTGCTGGTCCATTCTCGAGGGAAAGAGAATGCGTCGATTGTGAAAACATGCATAAAATGATTTTGTGAGATATGAGAGCATGACCGTCCAACCGTCGGTCTAGGGTGAGTGTTGTTATACCAAGTATGTGCCAGCCCTACGCAAGCATATACAAGGGTATCAAATGTTGGGTATGTTTCTGAATTGGTGCATGGTGTTTAGTATTGGCCTCTATGTATTTTTGTACGTATGGGCCAATACTCCGTTATTTTATCATTGGGATTTTGCTTGGGCTAAAATAAATCTTCTGCAGGTACACTAACTACGCGATCGAGTAGAACGTATAGATAACGCATGAGAGATCGTTCTTGCCACCGACTAGAATGTTAGGACTTACGAGTCATTATTAGTGAGTGAGAACATAAGTACGATCATGCATCATGTTTATATTTTTGCACTTGCATTACCTTCCCTTAATTAAAAGTTGTCTCTTTTATGATAAAATTTGCCAACTTAAATATCCGTCTCACGAGAGTTCGAAACTCTTTTGTTTCTACAGATGGCCCGGACTAAGTTGACTGCTCGCAAGGCCACCGGAGGCAGAGGAGTTCCACGTCATCACTTGGCCACCAAGTTGACCAAGAACACGTTCTTGTCTTACTTCGGGTTGCCGACCATCCTTTGGAGGATTCTGCAGGCAGTGGGATATGAGGCAGGACAGGAGCCCCGGTATTCTTGGCAGAAGGATATCTTTGGGCAGGAATCGTTGGTCATGGTGCAGATCAAGGTCAAGGCCTTGGCTGCCAAGCCCCATTGGTCATGATGGACAGAGATCACTAGAGGCAGTTGTGCCAAGGATGGAGCCAACAGGGAAGCTTACCTAGTGCTGAAGGATATCGTCGCTCGTTTCCTCGCCGACCTTGCTAGTGCCATGGCAGGAGTGTTCCCTCGCGGATCACCTTTTCCATTGCATTGGAGGCAGACCTTGGAGTTGGTTCTGACAGGGAGTGCTGAGGAGAGGTTCTACTGCGAGACGTCTGCGATGAGTGCCACCGGAGCCTTGGTAGGTGTATGTGAGAGTTTGGAGCGCAGCCTGGAGAGCGTGTCTTTCACCCTCACCGCCACTTACCAGAGCAAGAGGAGGCTACAGGAGGAGTTTGACGCCGAGGTAGCCCGACTGCAAGAGAGGTTGCACAAGGTCACTCTAGAGCGTGACGATGCCCGTGCCACAGCAGGAGCAGAGAGCACCGCCAGGACCATAGCTGAGTAGATGTACCTAATGACAGCCTTCCAGCGGGATGAAGCCTATACCACGCTTGACCAGCTCTGAGAGGGTGCCCATCACCTGATACAGCAGGTGCACGACCAGCAAGCTTACATCGACCAGCTCCACGAGGCGATCCACCAGATGCACCATCAAGCACAGGAGGCCACCGCCCTAGCAGCAGACGAGGCCCAGGAGCCCCATGACGGTATAGCGCTTGGTCCAGACGTTCCTGTTGGGTTACGAGGTTGCTACGCTAGCTGACAAATCAAAAATTTTGACCTCATAAACCAGGATCTACTGCTAGTTACAGGTTACAGGATTACCACTGGACGCGCAGATGCAGCGAAGGCGACTCGATGTAATTGTGCACGTCGCAGTAGGCCGTGCAGTTGTGTGGTCGTCCGTCCACCAATCCCTCTCCCGCGGTTCGTCCTTGTGCTCCAAGATGCAGAACCTCCGAGGAATCCCACACGTACGGGAAGAAGCGCTGCGCCGCCGGACTGCTATATCTGCGCGATGCAGAAGGCGTGGGCATGGGTGTGAGGGGCGACGGTGGTTGCCAACACTTCGATCAGCTCTGGCCGCGCCCCCTCCCCTTGCTTATATAGGCGTCTCCTAATCAGCCCCGAGTTGGAGGCCCAATTAGAAACCCGAAGCCTTGTCTAATTCGGGTCCAACCCAAATTAGGCTTCTAACCCCTTAAGCGTGCGACCCTATGGGTTCACGCACACATAGACATGGCCTGAGTACTCCTACTCGCCCAATAGTTGACAGTGGCCTCTAGCAAGGCGTGACAACTCCCATGCATACACAAAGATCATATCAGACGAACCACCACAATAGCATATACATGTTATTCCCTTGTCACTCGATATATAGTTCACTCATAGGTTAACACTTAACCTAAGCACGTCCATGCATTTGTTGATCCAATCATCAGAGTGATCTAGTGATATCTCTCTCACATGGAGAGGGACAATTCCCATATTGATTGTTTATGTCTCACAGCATGTTTCATGACAAACCCGAAGACTACCTTTATAACTACCCAGTTACGGAGTAGCGTTTGATAATCCCTAAGTAAGCCATTTCACATCTTGAGCACATACAACAATCTCAGGTCTAAGGACATAACGTACATGTTGTGAATAGAGACAATTCTCACGTCGGGTCAGTCCAGCTAACATGTCATACATGTGCCCACATTATTAGTTTGACATCTCTATGTCTATGACTTGTGAAACATAGTCATCAACTAATAATGTGCTGATCTAGTATTCATGTGCGTTACTACACATACTCCGATCAGGGACAAGTATGGAATAGCCATACAAGTAAATGAGTTTCACAAACAATTCACATAACTGCTGATCAATACAAGTTGTCTTTAATGGATATTCAATAAACATATAAGTATATCATGGATACAATCGTAGCATCATCATCTCTATGATTACCTCTAGGGCATACTACCAACAGTCTCCCACTTGCACTAGAGTTAATCTCAAAGATATCCTATACCCATAGTTCTCATGTGCGCCTCATGCTTAGGCCATGGAAGAGCCTTTGTCAAAGGATCTGCAACATTCAAATCCGTATGTATTTTGCACATCTTTATTTCATCTCTTCTAATGAACTCTCGAATGAGGTGAAATTTCCGCAGTACATGTTTGTTTTTCTGGTGATTCCTTGGCTCCTTAGCCTGCGCTATCGCCCCATTGTTATCACAGTGCATATTCAATGGGCTAGACGCATTAGGAAACACACCAAGATCAATGAGGAACCTCCTCATCCAAACACCTTCCTTTGTAGCTTCTAAAGCTGCAATGTACTCGGCTTCTGCTGTAGAATCAGTCACGGTCTCCTGCTTGGAACTTTTCCAACTTACAGCACCACCATTTATTGTGAACACAAAACCTGATTGAGATTGTGAATCATCCGTGTCGGTTTGGAAGCTAGCATCAGTGTAACCATTTACAACAAGCTCCTCCTCACCTCCATAGATTAGGAACACATCTTTAGTCCTTCTCAGGTACTTAAGGATGTTTTTAACAAGCGTTCAGTGACTCTCACCTGGATTAGCTTGATATCTGCTCGCTACACTTAGAGCATATGAGACATCTGGGCGTGTACATATCATGGAGTACATTATGGAGCCAACAGCCGAAGCATATGGAACCTTACTCATGCGCTCTCGCTCCTCATCATTTTGAGGACATTGTTTATCACTAAAGCGCACCCCATGTGGCATAGGTAAGAATCCTTTCTTGGATTGCTCCATGTTGAACCGTTTCAACACCTTGTCAATGTACGTTTCTTGGCTTAATCCAATTAGCCTCTTTGATCTATCTCTATAGATCTTTATTCCCAGAATATATGTTGCTTCTCCTAAATCCTTCATAGAAAAACTATTATTCAATGAAGTCTTTATAGATTGCAAAATTGGAATGTCATTTCCAATCAATAATATGTCATCCACATACAATATTAGAAATATCACAGCGCTCCCACTTTGCTTCTTGTAAACACAAGGTTCTTCTTCATTTTGACGAAAACCAAACCCTTTGACTACTTCGTCAAAATGAATGTTCTAACTCTGAGATGCTTGCTTTAATCCATAAATAGATTTCTTAAGCTTGCATATTTTTCCAGCATTATTAGGATCCACAAAACCTTCGGGCTGTATCACATACATATCCTCTTCTAAACTCCCATTTAGAAAGGTTGTTTGAACATCCATCTGCCATATCTCATAGTCGAAATAAGCAGCTATTGCTAGAATGATCCGGATAGATTCAAGCATCGCTACTGGCGAGAAGGTCTCGTCGTAGTCAATTTCTTGAACTTGCCGAAAACCTTTTCTGACAAGTGGAGCTTTATATACGTGAACATTTCCGTCCATATCCCTTTTCTTTTTAAAGATCCATTTGCACTCTATGGGTCTAACCCCTACAGGCGGATCAACCAAGTTCCAAACTTGATTGTCACTCATGGAATCTATCTCGGATCTCATGGCACTTTGCCATTTATCGGAATCTGGGTCCATCATAGCTTCCGCATATGTTGCGGGTTCATCATCGTCTAACAATAACAAATCCCCACGCAATTCACGGAGTCTAGCTGATCTTCGTGGTAGTGGTGGCGTTTCAACTGTCATGGGTGCCTCAACTTGTTTTGCTACATTAGCATCACTCGTAGAGTCACTCCCCATTGGCACATCCTGAACTTCTTCAAGATACACCTTTTGTCCACTCTTCTCTCTTTTAAGAAACTCTTTCTCTAAGAAAACACCGTTTCGAGCAACAAACACTTTGCCCTCTGAGCGGTTGTAGAAATAGTAACCCAAAGTTTCCTTCGAATATCCCACGAAGAAGCACTTGTCCGATTTGGGTGTTAGCTTATCTGACATAAGCCATTTGACATAAACTTCACAACCCCAAATCTTTGAAAAGACAAACTAGGACTCTTCCCAGTCCACATCTCATATGGTGTCTTAACTACGGACTTAGACGGAACCCTATTTAAAGTGAAAGCGGCTGTTTCTAGAGCGTATCCCCAAAATGATAAAGGTAGGTCACATTGGCTCATCATAGACCGAACCATGTCCAACAAAGTCCGATTACGTCGCTCAGACACGCCGTTTCTTTGAGGCATTCCTGGAGGCGTAAGCTGTGGAACTATTCCGCAACTCTTTAGATGATTGCTAAACTCGTGACTCAAATATTCGCCTCCACGATCAGATCGCAAGGCCTTAATTTTCTTGACACGTTGGTTCTCTACTTCATTCTGAAATTCTTTGAACTTTTCAAATGTTTCAGACTTTTGTTTCATTAAGTAGACATACTCATATCTACTAAAATCATCAATAAAGGTTATGAAGTATTGAAATCCGCCTCTAGCTGTCGTGCTCATTGGTCCACATACATCCGTATGTACAAGTTCCAACAAGTCAGCCGCCCTCTCAGGAAAACCTGTGAAAGGCGTTTTGGTCATTTTGCCTAAAAGGCATGCCTCACATGTCTCGTATGATTCAAAATCAAACGAAGTTAGAAGCCCATCAGAATGAAGCCTCTTCATGCGATTCTCACTTATATGACCCAAACGACAGTGCCACATATATGTAGGACTTAACTCATTAAGCCAAGGCCGTTTAGCACTTACATTACAAATAGGCGCAACATCAAGATTTAAAATAAACAATCCATTCTCAATGGATGCAAAAGCCACAAACATATCATTCTTAGAGATCACACAACCATTGTCTTTACTCGCGAATGAATAACCATCCTTCATCAAACATGAAGGTGACACAATGTTTCGACTTAAACTAGGAACAAAATAACAATTATTCAATTCCAAAATAAATCCTGATGGCAGGTGAAGTTGCATCGTCCCGACGCTCAACGCAGCAACTCTTGCATTATTGCCCACGCGGAAGTCAACTTCACCTTTTCCCACGCTTCTACTTCTTATCATTCCCTGCATCGTATTGCAAATATGAGCAACCGATCTGGTATCAAATACCCAAGAATTGATATAAGAGTTAGCGAGGAAAATGTCTGTAACATGAACAACAAGTGTATAAGCGGAAGTACCTTTACCACCGCCATCCTTCTTCAAGGATTCTAGATACAGCTTGCAGCTCCTTTTATAGTGACCTTTCCCACCACAATGGTAGCACAATGTGTCAGGAGGTACACGGGTCTTGGGTGCTGGTGGGTTTGGCTTAGAGATCTCATCTTTAGCCTTGCCCTTGTTCTTCTTGAAAGTATTGCCCTTTCGTTTGAACTTAGACCTATTTTGTACCGCCATCACATGGCTATCACCTGCGCCTTTCTTGATGTCAGCCTCTGCTGTTTTCAGCATACCACACAATTCATTCAAGCCCCTTTCCACCCCATGCATATGGTAGTTTGAGATGAATTTTCCATAGCTGGGTGGAAGCGATGCAAGGATGAAATCAGTTGCCAACGCTTGGTCAAGTGGGAAGCCAAGCTTCTCCAACCTCTGAGTGTGACCAACCATCTTGATCACGTGTGGTCCAACAGGTGCTCCCTCTACTAGTTTGGATTCAACAAAAGCTTTGGCAACTCTGAACCTTTCAGTCCTAGCTTGAGTTTCAAACATCTCATTCAGCGACACGATCATATCATACGCTGCATGGTTGTTGTCAAACTGCATCTGCAGTTCTAGTTCCATACAAGCAAGCATCAAGCAACTCACTTCAAGATCAGCATCAAATGCTCTCCTGTAAGCGGTTCTTTCAGCAGCAGGGGCATTCTCATCAGGCTCTTCAGGTAGTGGGGTGTCTAGCACATTCTCTTTTTTCTTAGCCCTGAGAACAATTCTCAGATTGCGAATCCAATCCGCATAGTTTGTTCCATTCAGTTTATCTTTTTCAAGTATTGAGCGCAAAGTAAATAGTTGCTTAGAGGTCGCCATAGATCTACAACAAAAGTAATGCAAAATACTAAGACAAAGTATCCATGATGGAGTAAATCATATTCTGAATAAAATCTACTCCCACTAAACTCAATATCCCTCAATTGAAATTTAGTGATTCAAGACCCACAACTAACAAGTTGTTTAGTGAGCTTTAGCATCACCGCTAGAAGACATGGTAGATCGGTAAGCAACTCCTTGCTAATCATATCACATATGACTCTTGTTGTTGGATAGCATCTCTATGCTTGTGTTACCAATGACTCATGCTCCAAGGTCCCTAACCATTAGGATGACCTTGTCTAAGTAACCAAACCTTCTTGCAGTAAGTATCCAATACGAACTTGTCTAGTCGAGGAAAATCAGTGGCACTCTAATTTCATAGACCCACCACTGAATGTACAAGACTTATGACAACGCAAGGTTTAGGGGAGCACAACACTTAAACATTGCCGAGGGATCGTTTTACTTTCACTACCGCATATGTAGACAAGAACATAATCACATGAAAGTAAAACATAATAGTAATAACGATGTCATCACAGATATATGACTTGGTATAGCCCTTTGTCAAATTTGGGGATCTCCATCTCCATTAATCTATTCATCATGGTGATCGCCATCTCCATGGTCCATGAATGTCGTCCATCAGCGATGACTTCGCCAAGACTAGCTATCACTAACGCAAGGCAGTGAATTAAAAATTACATAGTCGCGGATAGATCATCACAGATTGGCACGCAGGCCATTACATTAAGGTTGACAATATGAATATGGCTCCTGCCCATATTGTCTTCATGACATGCAAGCCATGAATAAGTTACATACATGCATCACATACACATATGGGCTATACCAGTCATATAATCCTGCAAAACAGAGTTAGACGATTCCAACGTCTAATCTTAAAACGCAGATTACTCCTATTTCCAAGCGTTTTTTTCGCATTTTCAAGTGCGGCAATGTAAAAAATTTTCTCAACAGTTTTTGTTTAAGGAACATCTCAATACGAGTTATGGATCAAAAGTTATGGCTGTTTTACCGAACAGCACTTTTGGCGGCAATCTGAGGTTCAGTAGTAGATCCGATCTACTACCTCCACGCATCATATATGTCTGGCGCCTGACCTAGGGTTCAATTCGATCAATCTGATTGATCTCCAACTCGCCATGACTGGATTTACATGTATCTCAAAACTCGGATGGCGGAATTCCGACCAGTACGAGTAGATCGACATAATACCATCGCAGCAAGATCATGAACCAAGGTTATTCGATCAATCTAATTGATCTCCAACTCGCCATGACTGGATTTAGATGTATCTCAAAACTCGGATGGCGGAATTCCAACTGGTATGAGTAGATCGACACAATACCATCACGGCAAGATCATGAACCAAGATCCGAGACTCATCTATACACGCGCATATCTCTATATGCGTACATCCGAACCAATAACGAGGCAGTAATGGCTCCGATACCACTGTTGGGTTACGAGGTTGCTACGCTAGCCGACAAATCAAAATTTTCGACCTCATAAACTAGGATCTACTGCTAGTTACAGGTTACGGGATTACCACTGGACGCGCAGATGCAGCGGAGGCGACTCGATGTAGTTGTGCACGTCGCAGCAGGCAGTGCAGTTGTGTGGTCGTCCGTCCACCAATCCCTCTCCCGCAGTTCGTCCTTGTGCTCCAAGATGCAGCACCTCCGAGGAATCCCACACGTACGGGAAGAAGCGCTGCACCGCCGGACTGCTAGATCCGCGCGATGCAGAAGGCGTGGATGTGGGTGTGAGGGGCGACGGTGGTTGCCAACACTTCGATCAGCTCTGGCCGCAGATTGGGCCTCCAACTCGGGGATGATTAGGAGACACCTATATAAGAAAGGGGAGGGGGCGCAGCCAGAGCTGATCGAAGTGTTGGCAACCACCGTCGCCCCTCACACCGACGCCCACGCCTTCTGCATCGCGCGGATCTAGCAGTCCGGCAGCGCAGCGCTTCTTCCCGTACGTGTGGGATTCCTCGGAGGTGTTGCATCTTGGAGCACAAGGACGAACCGCGGGAGAGGGATTGGTGGACGGACGACCACGCAACTGCACTGCCTGCTGCGACGTGCACAACTACATCTAGTCGCCTCCGCTGCATCTGCGCGTCCAGTGGTAATCCCGTAACCTGTAACTAGTAGTAGATCCTGGTTTATGAGGTCGAAAATTTTGATTTGTCGGCTAGCGTAGCAACCTCGTAACCCAACATAATCATCTAGTATCATGGCATATAAGCATATCATGTGTGATGATATCCATGTTTGATTATGTGTGTTGTATGAATGTGTAATGTGTGTCACATGAAATGACGACCCAAAACCAAACTTAAGAAAACTCTGGTTAATTCTAAAATAATTTTTTTTTGAAATAAACTTGGGGCAACTAAGGCACTATTTGTTGGGTCAACTTTTACTCTAATCAATAGTGAGGTTGGTTGCTTGTAATGAATACCAAAAGACCCCTAATTAAATTTCTTAAGATTTGAAGGATCTAAATTAGCAAAAACGCTAATTTAGGATTTATTGGGATGATTGCTTTGACCAACTTTGAAAGGATATTTAGAGAGCTTGCATGATAGTGAGACCTAAATGAAAGTTGTAGTAAAGATCAAGAGGAACAAACTTCGTTTAATGGTCAAGACCTGGATCGGTTTCAAAAATAGCAAAACAGGACTCCCAAGATCAAATTTAGTGCTGATTTTACGGTTCCAAAAATTAGAATTTCGGGCACCGCAGAGTTTTTGTCGATAATTATTGTCTCATCAACAATTGGGAATTTGACCAAGCCTCTTTAAGCAAAGTTGGAGTACTTGTCAAGACGACGACAACAAATCAAGTCTCATCGGAATTGGAGTTCATTAGGACAGTGGTCACAATTTTGGGAAATAGCAAAGATTTTCGGCGGGGGGATCAATTGGATGGAGTTTCTTATGTTAAAAAAAATGGCAGCAGCTCCTCTCTTCTCCTATATGCTCTCTCCCTCCCCTTCTTCAGCCCTCCCTCCTCTCCTCCTCCATGGCCAGCAGGCAGCGAGCAGCAGCAGATGGCGCCCCTCCTCTTCTCCCATGGCCGCCTCCCCTTCCTGCTCCTCCTCTCCTCCTCCTCTCCCATGGTGTGCAGCAAGGCAACAGCAGCTTTGCCCTCTTCTCCTCTTCCTTCCCCAAACCCTAGCCATGGTGCCCTCCTCCCTCCTCCGCATGGCAGCAGCCCCTTCAGCGCCCAAAACCCTAGCCATGGCTGCCCCCCCCCCCCCGCTTCCTCTCCAAGCTCCATGGCAGCAGCAGCTCCTCCCATTTCCTCTTCCTATGGCAGCAGTGTAATCTCTGATTAGTGTATTAATTTCATAATTTAAATCATGTTTTCTGTAGATTTGGTCAATACAAAAGTTGTAAATAATTGCATGATCTACGTGCTGTTAAAATTTCATGATTTTTGGCCTAGTAGTTTAGGAGATACAACTATTCGAAGTTTAGTTTCAGAAGTAGGAGCTCTCTGGAATTTCAGGACCAGATTGGAGAAATGTAGTGGTTTGGCCATGTTAACTTGAGATTCATGCTGAGATGTTTAAAGATGATTGGTAGAAAATTTTGTAAGCTTTCTAGATTGTTTTGTTTTAAATCTCTTGGATGAGTATAGCTTCAGTTATGATCCAAGTAATCAGCTGCTGTTGCAGTCTAGAAATTGATATGTCAATATGCTAAATGGACTACATGTATGGTTTCTGTTGGAGTGGTTACTTCATGATGTAGATGTTGTTTTCTGTAGATATAATCTATATAAAAGTTGTAGATAATTATTATATATTGCTTGTCCTAAAATTTTATCATTTTAGGCCAAGTGGTTTGAGAGTTATGGCTTCTGCAAATCTGCTGGCAGGTTTTGCCCATATTCTGTCCAGATCTGAATGTGTGGCTTGTTTTTCCTAATTAAGTTGGGATTCATGCTTAGGTGTTAATATAAAAGTTGTAGATAACTTACATATATAGCTTGTGTTAACTTTTCATGATTTTAGGTCAAGTGGTATAGGAGTTATAGCCTGTGCAATGTCAGTGTCTAGTTTTGCTTGCTCTCTGGACAGATCTGAAAGAGTGGATTGTTTGGCTTAGATAAGCTTTGAATCATCATTTGATGTTAATATATGAGTTGTAGTGCTCTTCATATGATTTCTAAATTGTCTTAGCTAACATTTGTTGGAGTTTTAAAACTTGAGTTATAGCTGTTTTACCTTAGATGGCTAAATCTGGCCAAGTCTGGACAAAGATGCCTTCCTTGTTTTGTTTAGCTATGATAACTTGTGAATTACCTTAGGTGGATAGTAAATGGTTTAATTAGAACTAATACATGGTTATACTCTGATGATTAACTTAAACATTTTAATGACCTTTGTTAAGTATAGCACTTAGTCACTTAACCACATAATATAATAATAAAAGCTTAAACCTAAATCACTTTACGAAATGGTCTCTATTAATTAAGATACTTAAAGGATGGTTAGAGATTGACCTATGTTAGAATTAACCTTCCTGTCCTAGTAATCTTTTGCTTCATGATTCTGTCTTTAGAATTGGTTGGTTATATATGGCTATGGTATTTGATGAAGAGATACACTTGATCTCATTGGTGAATTGCATGGCTGCAGGATCAGTTTTTGTTGAGTGGTAGTTTCCACTATATAAATCATGTTTTCTGTGAAGGTGTTAAATACCAAAGTTGTAGTTAAATTCTGTATCTGGCTTGTCCTAAAATTTCATGATTTTAGGCCAGCTAGATTAGGAGTTATAGATTTTCTAAGTTACCAGATCAAGTCTGTTCTACTCTCTGAACGAATTTGAGAAAGTAAGCTGTTTCAGTTATTTAACTTGTGAATCATTTGCTAACTATAATAATAAAGTTGTAGTAAACTTCTATATCTAGTTTGTCCTAAAATTTCATGATTTTAGACCTGTTAGACTGAGAGTTATTGATTTTATAAGATTCATGTCAAATTTGTCCTCCCTTCTGGACTGATCAGAGAAATGAAGTTGTTGAGCCATTTTAACTAGGAAATCACCTCTTGACCATAAAAAGAAACTTGTAGTAGATTTCTTGATCTTTCTAAATTGTTAAGGATCATATCTTTTAATGACCTCGAACTCCAGTTATAGTTGTTTGAAGTTGGATGATCAAATCTGTCCAGAATATGGACAGGGATGTTTTCCCAAGTTGTTTGACCTAAATTGCTGTAGAATCAACTCAAGTTCATAATAACAAAAGTGTAGGTAATTAGATAAGCTTTCCGAAAAGTCTAGGTTCATAGTTTGAAATATTTTGAAACTCCAGAAATGGCTGTTCTTTGTGCAGTGTTGGAATCCGTCCAAATCCTGTATAGAACTTCTTCTTTGCATTGTTTAACCTTGTTAAGTCTAGAATCAACCTTCAGTGTTAATAACAAGTTTGTAGACATTTAGATAAGCTTTCCAAATTGTCCTCAATCGTCATTTTTAGAGGTCTGGAACTCTAGTTATTGATAGTTCAATTTGATTGTGTAGATCTGTCCAAAATCTGGACAGCAGTGTTTGATTTTATTGTTTGACTTAGTTAACTCTCGGATCACTTAAAGATGATAAAAATGAAGTGATAGCTAACTTAATGAACTTTCAAAAAAAGTCAGTATAACCTTATCCTTGCTCAGGATGAACTAGAATAGTCTGGTCCAACAACTGTAAAAATGGTTAATAAACAATTAAGTTTTGCTTTGCACCGTGTATGGTTAAAGTCTTGATTGAAAACCATGGGACATCCCCACTCCGAGGTCCCATGGCAGTGGATGATGCTTGTTATACACTCTTAAACACTTTAGTTAATCCATCTAATGATATCTTATGAAAATAACACACTACCCTAGGAACACTAGTTAGTAGGTTACAAGTTGGTTTTGTTGGTTTGCAACTCTACCGCGAAGGAAAGTTGTACTCGACCTTTCTTATCTTGTGTTAATTTTTGTTATGCATTTGTTTGTCTTGCACCTTAGCATGCATTGCATCATACTAAAGCATGCATCATTGTATACGTGTAGTTCATACGAGAGAGTCGATGGTCGTGTTGAGCAAGATTCGGATCGAGGAGGTCCAGTTGATCGAGCCTAAGAAGGAGAACTTTATCGGACAAGCTTCATCGAGAAGATTCAACTTCAAGTCTCTAAGGAACTAACTTCTGTGGGTCTTTCGGAGATCCTAGTCTTCTCTGCAACACAGGCAAGCCCTGGTGTATAGACCCACTCTCTGTTTTACAAATACTTTATTACACTGTAGGTCTTGTGAAATGTGCATTAAGTAAGTAGGAGTTGAATGAAACCGTTGCTGCATGAATACCTTGATTTCCAGATAATCCCCTAATGATATCCTATCAGTAGTGATAAGACGATCTCAGATGCTTAGCAATGCTTAGACTTCGGTAGAAGTCGATCGATGGTTTTATCGTTCGCGAGATATAGGTTTACCTATTCTCTCTTCGACTCTGTCTATGGGTCGTGAGAACCCTAATATGATGATAATAATTAAACTGAGACCGGGCGGGTAACTTGCACAGGAATGGAGTCCTGGTGTAGTGTTTCTGCCTGTGTCGCTTAGGACCCGTCCGCTGTTGGCCCGTTGGATCGAGAACTTTTGCTAGTACTGGTCACATGCTACGGTAAGCCCTACTATGGCTATGCACTTACTGGAACGGCGCACCTGCGCACTAGGAGTGGAGAGATGGTGGGAGTAGCGTGTACCCACCCTGCTCATGCTGTCGATGAACGTACACATCAAGGCGCGTGTAGGGCGGTGGTGTACTGTACTTCCGGGTGGTGCGGCTCCGGTCTAGTCTGAGCAGATCCACGGGACGGTTGATATATGCAAGTTCAGTCTTGCATATGTCGTGTGATAAGGAAGCCCCAGTTGGGTAGATCAAGCAGTTCGAATCATCGTTTGCTCCACGAGAAAAGGAGACTCGTCCTCGCACCCTCAGTGTAGCTTAATCAAGTGAAGATGATGTCAAGAAAAGTTTATCATGAGATGTGATGCTTAATCAAGTGATTGAATTAGATAGGTGCAAAGTGGATACTGCTTAATAACTTAATGCACCGCTAAAACTTGAAAATAGGATGAACTAGTAGAAAGCTTTTCTACAAAGCTCTTCTCTCCTGCTAGCCTCACTACATCCCTTAAGCCAGCATGCCCTTGGAGTCTTTTTCTTAGTCGGGTAAGTCTTGTTGAGTACCCTCATGTACTCAGGGTTTGTTAATCCCCAGTGGCAGGTTTTACCTTGTGGTGTCAATCTAGATCATGTCCGTGGGCTCGACATGATCCGGTGGTTCTCTCTTCGACTTGGGTGCTCTACCTAAGTCAGGCTCTATAGTGCTGCTCTTCTTCTGCAATCCAAGTTAAGATTATTTGAAAAAGTAACTTATTCATGTTTTGTAAATTTTATCTTACCTTGCTTCCGCACTCCGATGTTATTTTTGTATCAACTGTTGTAATGTTGTAGTTATTTCACTCGAATAGAGGATGATCCTGTAACTCATGGATAACTCTGGGAGATGATGATGTGTGTAGGTGGGCCACATTGCCGGGAGGTTCTGCCATAGTAAGATTGGAGAGTCGAGTGGTCTTAATCTGAGTGAGAGGCCCAACTCCACCACTGCTCCCAAACTAACCAAGATTCACCCAAAGAGCTTTTCAAGCCTAACACCAAGGATGGGGTGTTTGTGGAACCTCCAAGAGCTCCACCCAAGAAACAAACAGGGGCTCCAAAACCAAACCACCTCAAAACCAAGCTAGACACCATGTCACCAATCCAAGAGGATCTCATGCCACAAAAGAGCCAAGTGATCCACACCCACTACCGTGAGTACCAACAACCCCCTATGAGAGTGGTGAGGTACCATTGTGAGCACTGTGGGAGAGATAGACACTTGAGGGAGTTATGCTTTCGGCGCAAGAGAGAGGAGCGTCATGCAAAGGAGATGAACAACACGGACATGTACCATCCTTTCCATGATGTACATGTGCCGAATGTTCAAAGGAGAGCTGCTAGGCCTAGAGGTCCAATGCCTCAAGGTCCTAGGCCTAGGCCACAGGGAGGTTTTGCCCGGTGGGATCCTAACTTTGTAGGATATGGACCCCGTGGCGGTGCCTTTGTTGTTGAGCGTTTTCCCCCACCGCGTTTTGATTATCAGGATGGACGCTCTTTCCTTAGCGGGCCACGTTTTCCTGTGCGTGGTGATCGCTTTCCCCATAGGCGTGCTAGGAATGGTTTTTCTGCTAACCGTTCTATTGAGCAGCCGCCCCAACACTGGTATTCTTCCCATTTTACTCACCCCAGTGTTGGACCGTATGCTCACCCTATGTCTTTTTATTGATGTAGGTAAAACGATTGGAGGACGTTTGGTTGGTGGATTCTGGGTGTTCAAGGCACATGACCGGAAACTCCAAACGGTTCTCGAGTCTTAGTCCGGTCACCGGGAAGGAGATTATCACCTTTGGTGACAATAGTAAAGGTAAAGTGTTATCCCGTGGTTCTGTGCGAGTTAATGAGCACTTTGTGTTGCGTGATGTTACTCTTGTTTCTAACTTGCATTTTAACCTTCTTTCTGTTTCGCAACTTTTTGATGTTGACTATGAGATTCGTTTTAAGCCGAATCTCAGTTGTATTTTAGATCCTTAGGGCAATCTTGTATGTTTGATTTCGCCCTTTGGGAAAGTCTTTCATGCGAATTTCTTGGAGTCTTTTGGCATTTCTCGTTGTCTTGTGGCTGGACCTTCCTCCTCTGATCTTTGGAAGTGGCATAGGAGACTTGGTCATTTGAGCTTTGACTTGCTTGCAAGGCTTAGTTCACTTGGCTTAATTTGAGGATTGCCCAAGTTGCACATGGAGAAGGATCTTGTTTACCATTCTTGTAGACATGGGAAAATGGTTGTTGCTCCCCACCATCCTGTGAACCAAGTTATGACCAAGCACCCTGGAGAGCTTTTGTATATGGACCTTGTAGGTCTGACTCGGGTGAGCTCGGTTGGTGGGAAGTGGTATGTGCTTGTTGTTGTTGATGACTTTTCGAGATATTCGTGGGTTTTCTTTTTAGCTAAGAAAACGGAGACTTTCTCTTTTGCTCGCAATCTGATTTTGCGTCTTCAGAACGAGTTCCCTAAGAACTTGATGCGAGCTATTCGTAGTGATAATGGTACCGAGTTCAAAAACTCGGACTTTGAAAGGTTTTGTAACTCTTTGGGTTTGGAGCATCAGTTTTCTTCCCCCAACACACCGCCACAAAATAGTGTTGTAGAGAGGAAGAATCGAACCCTTGTTGAGATGGCCAGGACGATGCTTGATGAGCATAGGACTCCTAGGCGATATTGGGCCGAGGCTATGAACATTGCATGCTATATTTCCAATCGCATTTTTCTCTGAGCTTTCTTGAAAAAGACTTCTTATGAGTTGCGTTTTGGAAGATAGCCCAAAGTGAGTTATTTTAGAGTGTTTGGTTGCCACTGTTTTATACTTAAGAAAGGCAACCTGGACAAGTTTGAGTCTCGTTCTTCTGACGGTGTATTTTGGGTTATGGTAATCATACTCGTGCATATCGTGTACTTAACCTGGATACTAACCGAGTCATGGAGACATCCGATGTCACCTTCAACGAGACCATGCATTGTCCTTCTTCTAGATTTGAGCGTGTAGGTGATCACGAGGTTGGCGAACCTCTTTTTGATGACAAGGACGAGGGTGCTGAAGGCATTGGTGACCCAGCAATTCCTCCACCTGCTGTGCCGCTAGGATCGGCTTCTACTACGTTGACTCACGGCCCCGACCCTTCTTCTTCGACTACTTGGAGGCCGTGGGATCCACCACCTCGGGTTGTACCACTTGTACCCGAGGGAGCACCAGCTACTGTTGAGGGGGAGGTCACATCAGCTCGAGAGGTGTCGCGACACATTCAGCATCGGCACCCTCCTCAATAGATGATCGGCAGCATCGACGAACGTGTCACTCGGTCAAGGTCACAACAAATCTCTCACTTCGCTCATTCTGCGTTTGTTGCTGATTTTGAACCCCGAGATGTTGGACATGCTTTATCTGATCTGGATTGGGTTAATGCCATGCATGAGGAGTTAGAAAATTTTGAGAGAAATCGGGTTTGGGTTTTGGTTCCACCTCCTCCAGACTGTAATCCTATTGGGACAAAATGGGTTTTCAAAAACAAGCAAGGAGAGGATGGCCACATTGTGAGAAACAAGGCCAGACTTGTAGCCTAGGGGTATAGTCAGAAGGAGGGGATAGACTATGAGGAGACTTTTTCTCTTGTAGCTCGTTTGGAGGCAATTAGGATACTCTTGGCTTTTGCTGCATCCAAAGGGTTTAAACTTTTTCAAATGGATGTCAAGAGTGCCTTCCTAAACGGCTACATAGAAGAAGAGGTGTATGTGAAACAACCCCCCGGTTTTGAAAATCCCAAGTTTCCAAACCATGCTTTATATGGTTTGAAACAAGCCCCTAGAGCCTGGTATGATAGGTTGAAAACCTTTTTGCTTGCTAAGGGTTTTAAAATGGGATGTGTTGATAAAACTCTCTTTCTCCTCAAGCAAGGCAATGACACTCTCTTGGTCCAGATTTACGTGGATGATATCATTTTTGGTGGTTCTTCTCACGCTTTGGTTGCTAAGTTTGCAGATATTATGAGCAGGGAATTTGAGATGAGCATGATGGGCGAGTTGACATTCTTCCTTGGGTTGCAAATTAAGCAATCCTGAGAAGGGACGTTTGTGCACCAGGGCAAGTACACCAAGGACATATTGAAGAAGTTTGATATGGGTGAGGCCAAGTCTCTTCCAACACCCATGTCGACCATGACGGCCCTAGATGCAGATGAGGATGGAGAAGATGTGGACCAGAAGGAGTACCAAAGTATGATCGGGTCGCTGCTGTACCTGACGGTGACACGCCCGGACATTCAGTTCGCGGTGTGCCTTTGTGCGTGCTTTCAGGCTTCGCCGGGCACTTCTCACTGTCAGGCGGTCAAGCGCATTATGAGGTACCTTCGTTTCACACCTGAGTTTGGGATATGGTATTCTGCTTCTTCCACCCTCAACCTTTGTGGTTACTCGGATGCTGATTTTGCTGGTTGCCGACTTGATCGCAAGTCCACTTCTGGAACTTGTCAGTTTTTGGGCTCTTTTCTTGTATCTTGGTCCTCTCGCAAGCAGTCTAGTGTCGCACAGTCTACCACAGAGGCTGAATATGTTGCTGCGGCTAGCTGCTGTTCCCAGTTGTTGTGGATGATAGCCACTTTGCGTGATTTTGGTCTGAGCTTTTCTCGAGTTTCCTTGCTTTGCGACAGCACGAGTGCGATTAGCGTTGCTAAGAACACCGTGTTGCATTCTAAGACCAAACACATAGATGTGCGCTTTCATTTTCTACGAGACCATTATGAGAAGGGTGATATCGACCTGAGACATGTTGATACTCATCATCAGTTGGCCGATATCTTTACCAAGCCTTTAGACCAATCAACTTTTGCTAGGTTGAGAGGTGAGCTTGGTGTGTGTTTCCCCTTTTAGATGGGGGAAACATTTTGTCTATTGTATCATAGACTGACTTCTTTTGTTTTATTTTGTTTTTTTTGTTTTTTGATAGATTAGTCTTTGCATTTCATCATGCATCTTTTCATCTTTTGAGCTTCATGACTATATTCCTTAGAATGTAACTATGCTCTGTTTAGTGTATGCTCCGATGCTATATGATGATGGTGTGGCTTTGCGGTCGGAATGAGTTATCCTTCCAGCTAAATGTGGGACATGCGTTCAACATGACAACAGGGTCGTCTTAGAATGATACTGTTTCCCCATCCGACACGGCTAGAAATATTGTAGCACAACACTACAGGAATCTGTCGATCTCTATTTTTTACAATACTCAGTTATCCCACTTAATGACAATATCGTGTTAACGGACGAGTAACCACCTATTACTCACGGGTAACATAACCCGACTTCTACCGGTCTAAGCATGGCTAAGCATATATTCGTACCTACCACTAATTGGGTAACAAGGGAAATATCTCAAGGTAACAAGGTACAGAATATAATGCATCAACGGTATCAAGCAACTCCTATACTTAATGCAACAAGCATAGTACGGATAAGTTAATTATAAACCATAGGTAGTTAGAAATGCTCCGGGGCTTGCCTTTGTCGAAGGTGCTGGGCAGGTGATTCGGACACTCCGGAAGATCCTCTTCAGGCCCTTCCTCGATGGTCCCTGACCCCTGCTCCTATGGCTGCTGCTCCTCGGTCTCCTCTGCTACGGCTGGCTCGTCTACCGAACCTGTCGTGATGCATATGCTAGATGAGCAAATGTCATATGTGCACGGAAGAGATGCATTAACATTAAGCTTGACCAAATACGTGCATATCTCTTCTCTAGTAGAGTGCAACACTCTATTTATAAGAGCAGTCTATAAAAATTATCATGCTCATATCACTTATATTCTAATTACTAAAAATCATACAAGAAAACAGCATTTAATCAAAATAAATATTAACTTCAGATTTTATCACAGTCAAACATCAACTATCATTTTTCTATGATTCTAGGTCATCTAACAAACCTATCAAAACAAGAACCATATTTTTCTGAGCAAAACACAATTTATTATGCATTAAACAAGATATCAGCCCATATGCAAATTAATTATAACTGCATATAAAATAATCCCGAACTGGACATATGATATTTTTCATGCATAGATCTCATCAAAACAAACTTAACAAAATTTATTTCATCTAATTTGGATTAGCAGAACTCCAGATATGAATTAAACAAGCATTATATCATTTCTGAAAAACATTTAAACAAAAACCATCAAACCCAAACTGCTACACACACTCGGTTCTATTCTACCCAAGAGACTGACTGCTGGGCCCCTGGGTCAACTCGGACCCACTTGCCATACACACCGAAACAGGGGAGGGTTTGACCACGGCGAAGCTCGCCGTCGACGAACTCTCCGGCGAAACCAACACCACCGACGGACTCCTCTCCTTCTCCCACGTCGATAGGTACCACATACTAGCCTAGCATTGCAGTGGATGGAGCTCGCCGTCGGAAATGGCGGCCACGGCGGCGCGGGCTCACCACGCCGGCCATCTCCAGCCAAACCGAGGCGAACCAACACCCGTTTCTTACTCCCCAGACTTCCTCGAACCCTAATCGGAGCAGAGACACTAGGGCTTCTACAGCGGACGGCCGGAACCGCGGGCACACCATCTCCGGCGAGCATGGCGGACGGCGATGTACCGCGACATCCAAACCCTAATCGGCCGAACTAGCAACCGCTACTCCATCTACGAACCCTGGCGACTCATGAACACGAGTTAGAACGGACGGACTTGCACGGAAAAGGGTTCGGCCATGGCGGACCGAGCTCGGCGGTCATGGCAGCCATGGCGGAAACGCATTCCGCGGCTTACCGAGGCTTCTTCGGCGAGCACTGGCTATGGTACAGGATTGAAGAACGTGAGGCGAGGCCGGCTGGGTGGTCAGTTGGGCGATGGCATGACGGGACGGCGGCGGACGATCGGCTTCGGCTTTTCTCCCGCTCGGGCGCCAGCGAGAGCGAAAAGGAGGCAGAGGCAAAGTGGAGGGAGTGTTTGGCGGGCGAAGGCGTGCTCGGGCTTCTTCACTCGCCACGCCGCGCGCGATCATGGGCTTGGCTGGGCGCCGAGCGCCACGCGGCGAGCAAGCCCTGCGCGCGGTCGGCCACTGCCCTGGCCGATTTGAACTAAATCGGCTGATTCAGTTAACCATCGGCCGACTGACAGCCCGACTTTGCATGCAATTAACTCTTAAACCACTTGGTGAAACACTACATCGATTGCACCATTAGTTAAATCTACAACTAATGTTATAAGCTTGGTCACTGGTTTGGCTCGGATTTTTCTCGGAAAAGAGATGAACATGGCTAGGCCGAACTGAATTTCAGTTTAGGACTTAGGAAATATTTCAAGTCAAAAAACCCACCCAATTCTGCCTTGTGGCCCCTAAAACACCATGTTAAACTCATTTTCATGAGTTGGCCCAAAAACAACTTTTGTTCTACTCTAAAAGCTACACACTTTTGGTTAAGGGCACTCAGCCATGCAAAGCTTCTATCAAGGAGGTCTTTGTTAGTCAAACAAAAGGACTCCTAGAGCTCTATTGGGTTGACTAGGTTTTAGAGACTTGATTAGCCAAAGTGACCAACACAAACATGGCCTCACTTTGACTTCTCAACAAGGTTAAGCTACTAAGAAGTCAAACCACTCCACAAACAAGCCAAACAAACACCTTACCATTGTATGTCTATATGCATCTTAACACATAAAATGACAATTTATATGACAAAAGAAAGCAACATGTAAATGCTTCATGCTCATGAGATGATTATGCATAATGAGATGATGATGTCATGCTAGCTTAACACCAGAGGTGTTACAGTGGTCCCGCTGAAGGTCTTACTGGTACTTGGCCGAATGCAGCAGCGCTATGTCCCGGGCCCCGTCGAGTTGGTCCAGGGTGACCGAGGCTTCCTGCGCACTCTGTACGCATTAGATTATTTCAAGTTTGGTCTAGGAAAGAATGATGTGTCTTTCTTGTTGATTTTACTCAAACTTCTCTTTAGCCTCTGCCCTGTGTCTCCGTCCCATCGTCACGTCGTTCTCTTCGGTGCGGTCGGTGAAGGAGACCATAGCCTTTCACAGGCAATAGGTTCGCTCCTTGCCCGCTCTGGCATGACCCTCGGGGTCAGCCATCCTTCGAGACTTGTCATGACTCTGGCAGACGGAGCAACGGTGCAGTAGGCTTGTGTTTTTTCTTAGTGTGCCCGCCTTCGTTTCTTCCTTTATTCGAACCTGAGGAGTTCGATCTACGGGCCGTGTTTCGGTTCTGTGGGTGGCCCGGGACCCGGTCCGCTTTCTCGAGGACACGACCTGCGTCCCTTGCTCCCCTGGTTCTCATTTGGGATGAAGCAAACGTGGACGCGGTCATTTTAATCGCTATTTTTGTAAATGTTGGTCTTTTTAGGAAACGAAACAGAAAACCAAATGTTAGAGAAACATAGCTTTTTGGTCACGAAGAGGGACGTTGTTCCTCCTTGCTCGGAATGGTCCTGCGTTTGTCATCCCGATGCCGGGGAGGGGAGCCCCCTGGCGTTGGTGCTGGTGGCGGCGTCGCGGGGCCTCGAGGCGGGACCTCGGGGAAGGCCCGTTGGCGCCCTTTGATTTGACTGGCCGGTCCCGGCTAGACCACTCACGGGGGGGGGGGGCTTGGCCGGGTTGCTATACGAGGAGCTTTGTTGGTACGTGGCGCAACGTCCCCGGACCGCGGGGAAGGGCCAGGGGTGGTTGGCTCCCGGCGCGTTCGTGGAGTGCGTCGGGAGCAACGTCCCGGACGTCCAGAGCATCCGGGGTAGCGTGGCGTAGCTTCCGCCGCGAGGAGCGGCGTAGTCATGAAGAGGGCCACGTTGTAGCCGCTGCCTAGAGCGACGAACTCTAGGCCTCGAGAGCGCAACACCGTACCGTGCGAGTTGGGAGATTCAGAATCTGCCATCTGGAACCGAGTGGAGAAAACGATTGACACGCAGAAGAGCCCCTACCTAGCGCACCAACTGTCGGTGTTTCAAACCGGGGGGGCCTAGCACCGGCATGTGAATTTGTATCTGCATGTTCCTAGCTCCGGATGGTGATGCAAGAAGAACACAAGAGGTTTATACTGATTCGGGCAAAGCGCGCCCTACGTCCAGTGTGAGATGCGGAGTTCGTGTTATCTTGCACCGGGGTGCTCATAGTAGGGGTACAAGCCGGTGAGAGAGGGTGCTGGACCCAGGTCTCGTGCGGGGATGAGCGAGTTGTGTCTTTCTAGTTTGATGGTAGTCCTGGCTGCTTGCCGCTTGATCGTTGCCCTCTAGAGGCGTCTCCGGCTCCTCCTTTTATATCCTCAAGGAGGGCGCGGGTTACAAGGAGATAGTATGTGGGTGCTCTTAGTAAAAAAAGTGTGGGTGAGCTACTGTTGCTCTATAGTGACGATATGGTCGTCGTGCTTGTCGTCATGTCTAGGAATGTCCGGCGTTATGGCAATGCAGTGTCGGATCCCTCTGTCCCGTCCTTGCGCCTGTCAGTTTGCCGAGTCTTTCGGTCGATGGGTCGGACTTCGTCCGAGGCCTGGCTGCGAGGCCTCGGGCGAGACGGAGAGTGGAATCATCCTCTGAGGCCTGCCATGGAGGGCTCATGGGATGAGGTCGTGTGGACTGGCAATCCACAATGATGGGTGTACTTGATGCATAGGGATTTTGACTCTCGAGGAGAGCTGAGTCCTCCATTGCGCTATAGCTTGTCAGATGGTCGTACGTCATAGTGGTCTCGGAGTGGCTATAGTGCCGAACAGTGCCACCGGGTGTGGCTTTCCACGCCCGGATCTGTCGGTGGTGGAAAAAGAGGATGTGACTCCCGTCTAGTCCTCCCACACCTCCTGCGTGCCCCTGCCCTATCCTGACAGCAGGTGTCAGCGCGTTCCAAGGAGGGGTGCGGTCCTGTTTGACAGGACGCAGGCGCAACAGGCGGTGGTGTGGTTGTCAGAGCTGAGGAGCAGGGAGCTTCCTTCTTACGGAAGGCTTGAGAGGTAGTGGAGCGCTCGCCCAAGACCCGACGCGGAGGGCTTGGGCGAGACGGGGATCGATCGTTGAAGGACCGAGAAGCTATCCGAAAGCGACCAGAGGGGGGGGGGGTGAATGGGAGCTTCAAAATTTCCTTTCGGAAACTAGATGCCACTGTCCCAAGATCAACCCCAAGAGCGAACCCTAGAGCTTGCTAATGTCCACGACCCTAGATATAGAGTGGATGCTTCCTAGAAGCACAGCGGGACACTAGACAACCCTAGAAAGCCAACGCAAAAGACGGAACTCGAATCCGATCAAAAACGAACGAACCGCGAACGAAACGGCGCGAAACTGGATCGACCGGACTCTGCCTGCGTCCGGTCAGCTGGGACCGGACCCGTCCGGTCGTCAAAAATCGGCTCTGGGAGCTCTCTGTTCGCGACCGGACGCACGGTGCTCAAGCGTCCGGTCGTTCACTAAGCGTCCGGTCAGAACAAACAGACGCGATGAACAGGAACCTAGGCGCGTCCGGTCGATTGATAAACACAGAGTCCGGTCACGAACGTCCGATCAAACCAGAAACCCTGTACGCAGCGCTCAACGACCGGACGCACTGGTCAGCGTCCGATCACTTCGCGACCAGCGTCCGGTCACCCCGCAGCCCCTCTGTTCTTCCACCGATCCGACTCAAACTCACCCAAAACGCATCCTCTAGGGATCAAACTTGGTGAGTGAAGTCACAAGGAGGTTAGTGAGCTATCTCTAAGAGATCATGGCTCGAACCTAACTCCAAATCGGTGAATCGAAGAATTTCGGGGGAAGGGAAGAAAAGTGACCCGAAACGAAAAATCGATCGATCTCCTAGACCGTGAGGTTAGAGATGATTTCTTTCGGTGGAAAGAAGTGCCTCACGATCTAGAACAACTTGGTTCAAACGGATTCGCAAAAGGTGAACCGAGCAAAAAGATCAAGCGACGGGAAAACTCAAGGCACAAAGCAATCCGCGAAGAACATGATGAACATGAAATCAAAACGCGAATTGACACCAAGAGATGGGATCCAAGGTGAGGATACGGCCTCACTTCCTCGAATCAACAGTACACAGAGTGGAGTCTCTCTGCGGATCTCAACTAGCTAAAGCAGGGGATGGGAGAGTGGAAACCCTAGGTGCTAGGAAGCAAATGACTGCGCTAACTGAGATAGGGAGGAGGGTGTCTCCCCTAGACTACTTATACTAACCTAGCCTAAGCCTATTTCCTACTCTACCCCTCACTACTGTATTTACAGAGCGGACCAGCCTAACCCTAAGGCTATTCTAGTCCACCCGCTGGTGGTAGGTAGATCCGACGGCCACGCCCGCACGGTCTTCCGCGTCGCCTCCACGCAACCTTCAGATCGCCGCCACGTGCCGCCACCACTCTGCACCCCCGGTTTTGTGGCCCAAACCGGGAAACCAGCCTTTTCCATCAGCCCCCGGTTTTGAGGCCCAAACCGGGAAACCAGCCTCCAGCCCGAGTTTTGTGGCCAAACTCGGAAACCGTCCGCGCCCGAGTTTTGAGGCCCAAACTCGGAAACCGGCCCACGCCCAGGTTTTGAGGCTCAACCTGGAAACCCAGCACCCAGGTTTTGAGGCCCAAACCTGGAAACCGTCCACCGTTGGTTTTTCTCGGGCTCTACCAACAAACCGGCGTCGTAGAGGGGATGCACCGCCTGTGCATCCCTTCCACCGACATGATCGCACTTCTCCGCTTGTCGCTGTCGCAGGCTGTCAGCCACCACAGCTGATCCTCCGGCCTCCAGTCCATCAGTCCAAGTCCACGTCCGCCCTTCACCGTCCGATACATCGGCATGGCACGTCCGCCGCACGGCACGCCCATCCTTCATCGCGCCCGGTCCGTCGGCACGGCACGTCGCAACTTGACCTTCACCCGCCATCGATCACTGTCTCCGTGCTCGACACCTGCACAACACAAGCCAAAGAACATGCGCATCATCTCCGTTGACAATCACTCATCACACAGAGACTCGGCATACACCCATGTATCCGCAATCTCCCCCTTGATGAGTGCATTGTCAACTCCACAACAAATCATGAATAAGAAGAAGGAGGTAGGAAGGAGTGAGAAAGAAAACCCAACCAAATGACCCAAAAGCCTAACAAAAGCCAAAGAAGGTCAAGTGGATGAAGCGAAAACTTGGTCCCCAAAGACATGGGCAACGGCTCGACGCAACCAAGCAAAGCAAAGCTAGCCCTCAAGAAGAGGTAGAACAGGCTCAACACCGCTAGCAGATACAATTGAAGATCGGAGGACAACAGAAGCAAAATGCTAGTCCCTCAAGATAGAGGCACAGAGGCTCAACACAACTAGCAAGAAAATCACTCCGAACCAATTGGAAATCAACCCAAACAAATGGGAAAGCACACCAGACGATACCAATTGAAAGCCAAATGAAAAAGCTTATGAAAGCTCATGAAAAGCTAGGAACGTTTGCTAGTCCCTCAAGACAGAGGCAACGGCTCAACACAACTAGCAAACTCCCCCTCGACAAATGCAAGCAACTAGGACAAATGATTCTCCCCTTAGTTGATCAACACAGGAGCATATGATTTGCATAAATTTCTCCCCCTAGTTGAAAATGCACTTATCAAGGCCAAAAGGTATCGGAGAAGCAACTCCTTCACATAAACTCCCCCTGAACACAAGATCTCCTTCCCAATGCATATTGAAAAAATGCAAGTTAGGAGCTTCAAGTATATAGTCAAAAGAGTGCAAAGATGCTCTAATCAGTATAGCTCCAACATCTCAATTAAGCACTCAAATAGCAAAGGCTCAAACTGATCACTTATACGAAATATGAAGCATATGAGCATGTGAGCAGTTTTAAGCCAAAAGGATAGTCACCATCAAAATAGCACTAGACATGTATAGAAGGAATCCAAACAAGTGCTAAGCATATATACAAGGTGAACTACCCCTAGCAAAGTTCAATCATCATGCATAGGAATGAAGCATATACTTGTGATTTCAAATTCATATCGGAGTTGCAGCGGTAAAAGAATTCACAAGTTCATTTTTAGCATGTGATTGCGAGAGGTTGAAAGCTTGTCATCGCCTAACTTTTCAACCGTGCGAAGCCTATGCCGAAGCAATCAGAAGCTTAAAGCAACGGTTTCGGTCATACACTACATGGCTCAAGTTTAACTCAGTGCAATGAGAAACAGTCTCAATACCATGAGGTGTTGACAAGCAATCCCATCTCGATCTTTTCAATTCAACAATACTTGGTTCAGATTTTAAGCAAGTTATGAACAACCAAGCAAGTGAATGACTCAGAACTAGAGACATAGCAACCTAGCATATATGAAAAGCAGGAATGGACTCAACACCCTACACATGCTAGTTGCATATCTCAATGGTGAACATTTTCAGATTTATATACATTAGGCATAATTCACCATTCCAAAAATAGCTCGCTCATAACATGTAACAGTGATCAGAAAGAGCATAAGCTACAAGCATCATCATAAGTATCGGAGCAATACTAACAAGAGCATAATTACATTCTAGTGAATATAGACATGAAGCTCAGAATGTAAATGCGTATGCCCGACACAAAACTGAAAGAAAGAAGATACCAATGGAAAGACTCAAGAAACTCAAAAGAAAAGAGCCTCAAAATAAAAGAGTCAGTCTGTACATCTCAAAATGCTTCCCCCATCTAAAAGGGGAAACACACACCAAGCTCACCCCTCAACCTATTAAAGGTTGATTCGTCTAAAGGCTTGGTGAAAATATCAGCCAATTGGTGATGAGTATCGACATGGCGAAGGTCGATATCACCCTTCTCCTGGTGGTCTCGCAAGAAATGAAAGCGCACATCAATGTGTTTGGTTTTCGAGTGAAGCACGGGGTTCTTAGCAACGCTAATGGCACTCGTGCTGTCACAAAGCAAAGGAACTCGAGTAAAGCTCAAACCAAAATCACGCAAAGTGGCCATCATCCAGAGTAACTGGGAACAGCAGCTAGCCGCAGCAACATATTCAGCCTCCGTGGTAGACTGAGCGACACTAGACTGCTTGCGAGAAGACCACGACACCAGAGAAGATCCAATAAACTGGCAAGTCCCAGAAGTGGACTTGCGCTCAATGCGACAACCAGCAAAATCAGCATCGGAATAACCGCAAAGCGAGAGAGTGGAGGAAGCAGAATACCAAATCCCGAACTCAGGCGTGAAACGAAGGTACCTGAAGATGCGCTTCACCGCCTGACGGTGAGAAGTGCGTGGCGAGCCTGAAAGCGCGCGCACAAGCACACGGCGAACTGAATGTCCGGCCGTGTCGCCGTCAGGTAGAGCAGCGATCCAATCATGCTGCGGTACTCCTTCTGGTCCACTGCTTCTCCATCCGTGTCGGCATCCAGGGCAGTCGTCGTCGACATGGGCGTCGGAAGAGGCTTGGCCTCACCCATGTCGAACCGCTTCAGCAAGTCCCTCGTGTACTTGCCCTGGTGCACAAACGTCCCCTCTCGGGATTGCTTAATTTGCAACCCGAGAAAGAAAGTCAGCTCGCCCATCATGCTCATCTCGAACTCCCTGCTCATAGTATCTGCAAACTTGGCAACCAAAGCGTGAGAAGAACCACCGAAAATGATATCATCCACGTAAATTTGGACCAAGAGAGTATCTTTGCCTTGCTTGAGGAGAAAGAGCGTTTTATCAACACATCCCATTTTAAAACCCTTAGCTAGCAAAAAGGTTTTTAATCTCTCATACCAGGCTCTAGGGGCTTGTTTCAAACCATACAAAGCTTTGTGGAGTTTAAAGACATGGTTTGGAAACTTGGGATTTTCAAAACCGGGGGTTGCTGGACATAGACCTCCTCCTTCATCATAGTTTTAAGAAGGCACTCTTGACATCCATTTGAAAAAGTTTGAAACCCATGGATGCAGCATAAGCCAAGAGTATCCTAATAGCCTCCAAACGAGCTACAGGAGCGAAGGTCTCCTCATAATCTATCCCCTCCTTCTGACTATAACCCTTCGCTACAAGCCGGGCCTTGTTTCTCACAATGTGGCCCTCCTCTCCTTGCTTGTTTTTAAATACCCATTTTGTCCCAATAGGTTTACAGTCAGGAGGTGGTGGCACTAGAACCCAAACCCGATTTCGCTCAAAGTTCTCTAGCTCCTCATGCATGGCATTGACCCAATCCGGATCCGTCAATGCGTGTCCAACATCTCGGGGCTCAAAAGACGCAACAAAAGCAGAATGAGCAAAGTGCGAGATGTGCTGTGACCTGGAGCGAGTAACTCGCTCGTCGATGTCGCCGATCATCTGTTCAGGGGGGTGCTGGCGCTGGATATGTCGTGGCGCCTCCCGGGAAGAAGTGACCTCCCCCTCAACAGTAGCTGGTTCCACCCCGGGTACAAAAGGTACCGCGCGAGGTGGGATCCCACGGCCCCCAGGAAGAAGACGTCTCGGGGCCACGGGTCGTCGTCGAAGCCGCTCCCGGCGGCGCGGCAGGCGGAGGGGGTGCTGGATCATCTATACCTTCAGCACCCTCTTCCTCGTCATCGAAAAGAGGCTCTCCAACCTCGTGATCACCTGCACGCTCAAAACGAGAAGAAGGAGAAACAAGAGTCTCGTCGAAGGTGACATCTGATGTCTCCATGACTCGGTTAGTGTCAAGGTTAAGTACACGATAAGCTCGAGTGTGAGTGCCATAACCCAAAAACACACCGTCAGAAGAACGAGACTCAAACTTGTCCAGGTTGCCTTTCTTCAATATAAAACAGTGGCAACCAAAGACTCTAAAATAACTCACCTTGGGCTGGCGACCAAAACGCAACTCATAAGAGGTCTTCTTCAAAAACGCTCTCAGAAAAATGCGATTCGAAATGTAGCATGCAGTGTTCATAGCTTCGGCCCAAAAGCGCCTAGGAGTCCTATGCTCATCAAGCATCGTCCTGGCCATCTCAACAAGGGTCCGATTCTTCCTCTCTACAACACCATTTTGGGGTGGTGTATAGGGGGAAGAAAACTGATGCTCCAAACCAAGGCGGTTACAAAACTTCTCAAAATCCGAATTTTTAAACTCGGAACCATTATCACTCCGAATAGCTCGCATCGAGTTCAAAGGGAACTCGTTCTGAAGACGCAAAATCAGATTGCGAGCGAAGGGAAAGTCTCGGTCTTCTCAGCTAAAAAGAAGACCCACGAATATCTCGAAAAGTCGTCAACAACAACCAAAACATACCACTTGCCACCAACCGAGCTCACCCGAGCCGGACCAACAAGGTCCATGTGTAAAAGCTCTCCGGGGTGCGAGGTCATGACCTTAGTCACCGGATGGTGGGGAGCAGCAACCATCTTTCCATGCCGGCAAGCATGGCAAACTAGATCCTTCTCCAACGAAACTTGGGCAATCCTCGGATTAAGCCAAGTGAGCTAAGTCTTGCAAGCAAGTCAAAACTCAAGTGACCGAGCCTCCTATGCCACTTCCAAAGATCAGAAGAAGAAGGACTAGCCAAAAGACAGCGAGAAGATCCAAACGACTTTGAGAAATTCGCGCGAAAGACATTCCCAAAGGGTGAAATCAGACATACAAGATCACCCTGAGGATCTAAGATCCGGCTAAGGTTCGGTTTGAAACGAATCTCATAGCCTTCACGAAAAAGTTGCGAAACAGAAAGCAAGTTAAATGCAGGTTAGAAACAAGAGCAACCTCGCGCAACACAAAGTGCTCATTAACCCGCACTGCACCAACGGACAATACCTTGCCCTTACCTTTGTCGCCGAAGGTTATGTACTCCTTTCCGGCGACCGGACTATGGCTGGAGAACCATTTGGCATTTCCGGTCATGTGTCTCGAGCAACCGGAATCCACAAGCCAAATGTCCTCCAACCGCTCCTCCTACATCAATAAAAAGACATAGGGTGAACATACGGTCCAACACTGGGGTTAGTAAATAAGAAGGAAACCAGTGTTGGGCCGGCTGCTCAAAAGAACGGTTAGTGTAAAAACCATCCTGTCTAGGAGGATAGCGATCACCACGCACAGGAAAACGTGGTCCGCTGGGGAAGAAGCGCTCACCGCGAAACTCTACCTGCGGTGGGACAAGCGCTCAACAAGCCTCCGCCACGGGGTCCGTTACCTGCAAAAGCAGGACCCCGTCGGGCACGCTCTCTACGAGGTCTACGCCTAGGAGCCTGCTGCTCAACTCTAGCGTCTCTCCTCGGAGCTCTCTCCTGCCTAGGCCTAACAAACTGAGGTGCCACCTCTAGGCCTAGTCTCCCTCCTAGGGGCTCTCTCCTGCTGCCTAGGCTGGGTACGCTTCCCTCCAGACCTAGCAGCTCTCCCCTGAGGCTTCGGAGCATGTCCACCACGAGCTGGGTGAAACATGTCCGGGTTCTGCATCTCCCTAGCACGGCGCGCCTCTCTCTTGCGCCTAAAGCAGAACTCACTCAGGTGACCATCCCGCCCACAAAAGTCACACTGAAACCTCACCGCGCGCAAAGGGGGTTGTTGGTTTGCAGGGATGTGGGTATGGTTCACCTTGCCCTTGCCCTTCTGTGGCAACTCCTCTCGGATGGGTGGCATTGTGTCAAGCTTGTTCTTTAGGTGATTGGGCTTGGGTTGCCATTGTGGATTCTTGGGTGGAGCCTTAGGGGTTCAACTACAACTCCATCCTTGGTGACAGGCTTGGCAGGCTCTTTGGGTGGAAGCTTGGTTAGTTTGGGAGTAGTGGTGGAGTTGGGCTTCTCACTCGGATTCAAGACCACTAGACTCTCCAATCTTCCCAAAACCGGAAAGATCAACACCCTGCGCAAGGCCTACACCAGGACCTCCAGCAGCTCGCTTGAATTGGGAGATCATCATCCCGAGCTGAGGCTCACCACAAGACACCCATGACAAGACGGTCCGAAGGTATGTGTTTTCTTCCTCGGTACGCACCTTGTCATGCCTCACATTGGCCATCTCCTGCTCCAGGCCCTCACACAAAGCACACCTCTTGACACAAGTGCTATCCGAGCCGGCCTTCTCTAAAGACTCAAGCTTGGCATTCTTCTCTGCCAACTCGGATTGCAAGACAGGACAAGTCTTGCACGCACCCAACAGCTGCGGTCTAGCTCGGAGCTCATCCACCTCATCTACCAGCGCAGCATGCTTACTCCTCAGAGTGAGAAGATCCGTCATGTGCGCGGCGCAACTCTCGCATTCCAACTCCTCCGACACAACCACGGTGGACCGAGCGAACTCAAGCTCCTTCACCGTGTCCTCCCACTTCTGCCTAAACTCCTTGCGCTCTCTAGCGGCACGCCTAAGCAACTTATCTTGGCTAAGGAGGGCAGCAGTCAACTTCTCAACCTCGGAGGAAAGCTCGTCGTAGGTGAGAGATACCTGGGAGGTGTCGTCGTCGTCGTCGTTCCGAGGGGTACGCTCCGGTTCGCCGTCGACCTCATCGCCCAGCGCCATGGTGCAGAAGCCGTCGTCGTCGGCGAAGAAGCAGAGGCCGTTCAGTTTGTCCTCGATCCTCTTCTTCTTCTCGGACTCGTCATCGCTCGAGCTGGCGGAGTCGTCATCCGAGCCGTCGACGTCGCTGAGCGTGGCGAAGAACGCGCGCTGCTCAGCTTGCTGCTTCTCCAAGTACTTCTTCTTGATGTACTCTTTGTCGAAGCCGCCCCGTTTCTTGTGCCTTGGGGGGACGTGCTTCTCCTTGTACTTGGAGTCGCGCTTGCGCCCATGTTCGCCCTTGCCCAAGTGCTTGTTCTTCTTGGGGCAGTTGGCGATGAAGTGGTCGGGGTCGCCGCACTCGTAGCATCCCGTGCGTCCTCCTCCTCGACGGCGGTTCATGCGGTTGTTGTGGAACCGCGAGAACCGGTTGGCGAGCAAAGCCAACTCGTCATCTCCCAAAGACTCCAGCTGGTCCTCTGTCACAGAAAAGAGAGAAGAAAACGCAAAGCCAGCTGAGGGGTTAGAGGAAGAGCCGGAAACCAAAGCCATGGACGGGCGAGAAGGATTTTCAAAAGAAGCCCTCGCCATAGCATCAATCTCACTGGACTTGAGCTTACTGAAGAGCTCGTCGCAGGTGAGGGTCTCATAGTTCGGCGATTCGATGATTGCCTGAACCTTGGAGTCCCACACCGAACGGTCAAGAGTGTGCAAAAGCTTCAAAGCACGCTCATGATCGTCAAATGGCAACTGCTCTCTGTTAGCCCTCATCCTGTTGACAATCACCTGAAAGCGAGCGAATAAACTTTCTATGCTCTCGCCAGGCTGATGTCGAAAGTTCTCATACTCTCTCTTGAACGACTCGTAGAGTCGGGTTTTGACTTGAGAGGTGCCCTCATGAAAACGCATGAGGGTGTCCCAGATCTCTCGAGCCGTAGAGAGGTGAGAAACGCGATCAAACTCACCCACGCTCAAACAGAGAACAAAGCGTTACGCGCCGGCTATTGGCCTCGTGCTCATCGATCTGAAGCTGAGAGACACGAGCAGCCAGAACAACGTAGTTGGCGTTGTTGCAAATCTCCCAAACAGAAGAGCCCATGCTCTGGAGATAGGCCGACATGCGTATCTTCCAATACGCATAGTTCGTCCCATCGAAAAACGGCGGTTTGCCCACGCCGCGATCCATGTCGCCTTCGGTGGATCTGGAACCGGCTAAGGTGGAAGATCCTTAACCTGCTCCGATACCAATTGAAGGACCGAGAAGCTATCCGAAAGCGACCAGAGGGGGGGGTGAATGGGAGCTTCAAAATTTCCTTTCGGAAACTAGATGCCACTGTCCCAAGATCAACCCCAAGAGCGAACCCTAGAGCTTGCTAATGTCCACGACCCTAGATATAGAGTGGATGCTTCTAGAAGCACAGCGGGACACTAGACAACCCTAGAAAGCCAACGCAAAAGACGGAACTCGAATCCGATCAAAACGAACGAACCGCGAACGAAACGGCGCGAAACTGGATCGACCGGACTCTGCCTGCGTCCGGTCAGCTGGGACCGGACCCGTCCGGTCGTCAAAAATCGGCTCTGGGAGCTCTCTGTTCGCGACCGGACGCACGGTGCTCAAGCGTCCGGTCGTTCACTAAGCGTCCGGTCAGAACAAACAGACGCGATGAACAGGAACCTAGGCGCGTCCGGTCGATTGATAAAACAGAGTCCGGTCACGAACGTCCGATCAAACCAGAAACCCTGTACGCAGCGCTCAACGACGGACGCACTGGTCAGCGTCCGATCACTTCGCGACCAGCGTCCGGTCACCCCGCAACCCCTCTGTTCTTCCACCGATCCGACTCAAACTCACCCAAAACGCATCCTCTAGGGATCAAACTTGGTGAGTGAAGTCACAAGGAGGTTAGTGAGCTATCTCTAAGAGATCATGGCTCGAACCTAACTCCAAATCGGTGAATCGAAGAATTTCGGGGGAAGGGAAGAAAAGTGACCCGAAACGAAAAATCGATCGATCTCCTAGACCGTGAGGTTAGAGATGATTTCTTTCGGTGGAAAGAAGTGCCTCACGATCTAGAACAACTTGGTTCAAACGGATTCGCAAAAGGTGAACCGAGCAAAAAGATCAAGCGACGGGAAAACTCAAGGCACAAAGCAATCCGCGAAGAACATGATGAACATGAAATCAAAACGCGAATTGACACCAAGAGATGGGCTTTTCCAGGACGGTTCTCAGGTCCCACGCATCTGCCGAAGCCACAAAGGGGTAGTGGGACGCGGGGGCGCGAAAAGTAAGACTCGGGTGATGGTGGTTAAGTCCAACTCCTTGGCAGTCGGGCTTGCCTCCGGGTACGATGGTGGCGGTTGATACCGCGGCTTCCTGGAACAGTGTTGCGGTTATCTGTAGCTCACCGACGGGTGAGTGTGGTTTGTGTGGGGAATAAAATTACCAGCTGGTTAGGAATCGATTATAATCGCCATCGCTCCTGGATAGTGAGCACTTGACTTGAACACCGCTCTGTCTTGATACTGAAATATGATGGAACACGTGACGACTATCATGATACTTTTGGCAATTGTATTCGGCCTGTTTGTTATATTATAGTGATGGTTGGATCACTACCATGATTGTTGTTAGTGCAGGAGCTAATCTAGTTAAATAGGCTGAGCACTACCCAAACTTGCAGCTAGTACACAGGAGAACAAGTTACTTACTACTTATGCTTTTACGCAAAACTGTTACCTCATGCCAGCTCCACTGTAATCGGCCTTGCATACTCCTTGGTGTCATTTATTTCTGGTTTATGACAGTAAGTCTAGCTGAGTACCTTCCCGTACTCAGGGCTTTGTTTGCCTTGTTGTTGCAGATGGTCAGGTTTTCTATGGCTATTGCATCAACTGCCTCTGCCCTGCTTTGGGAGATAACTAGGTCACGGGCAATGACCTGTTCTATCCGTACCTTTTGCTCTGTCAAGGATGACTACTGATTGGCACTGTATCAGACTATGAGTGTGTGATTTCAAAACTATGTTTTAAGGTTGAACTTTCGCTACTTTAATTTGGAAATCGGTTTGTAATAACTAAGTTTGCTACTCCGATGAACTTATGTAATATTCTATCATGTGATGGTTGATACTGAACGATTATGATCCTATGTTGTTGATGTTGGGAAAGTTTGAAATCCTTCGAGATTTCACGGACTACTGGGTTTATATGGGCTCAAGTGTGTAAATTTGCTGCTCCGGCGGAGAATTTCGTACTTGTGCTCTTATAAACTGGTCGGTTCTGTTACAGCTGGCATCAGAGCGTAGTTCAGTGGATACTGTTCACATGACTAAGTTTGAGAAGTAAAAAGATTTTGGGTACAAAATTATTTGACAAAATTCACAAAATTGGTGTAAAAAGTGCCTTGCAAAAAAAATTAGAGTGCCAATGGTCATATCTTTTATGCCCATAGGATCTTAGGTGGCTTATTTAAGTACTGACTTGGGAAAGGGTCTTGCATCATACTTTGATTTTCATTTATTCTATCGTCCATACGACAAGGGTGAAATTGTATGGGTGCTATTCTTCGGAATAGTAATGTATGGATCAATTTGCCTCTACGCCAAGGTAAGGTGAGTTGTGAGAGCATGATCGAACAATCGTCGTTCTAGGGGAGAGTTAGTTTGGTACTGGAACCTGTACGCGTCAGCACACGAGTGCAGGTGAAGGTATTTAATAATGGGAGTAATAATGTTTTGACGGGTGCATATACTGCTTACGTGTATACGGGGGTACACCTAGGTTAGTATCTAGATTTAAAAATTTCAGTAATGCACGATATTCATACTGTGGGCAGGACTGAAATGGATCTTCTGCAGGTACACTAACCACGTATCGTTAAAACGAAGTAGTTAACGTTTATATGAGTGACGTGTTATGCCACCGCTTAGTTCGTATGAAGTGGAAAGGACGTACAGAACGTCTCATACATATACATCATGGCATGCTTGCTTTCTTTCCTTTTGCATTACTTCCTCCCTAATCATTGGAATATCTCTCGAGTTGGATACCTGTGCTTATGTTAAAATGATGAACTTGCTATAGATAGGACGTGCCAAGGAGACCGCGCGTAAGTCGACAGGTGGCAGGGTCCCCAGACACCAGCTAGCGCCTCGATCCGAGAGGTGCAAGGACAAGTTCCTGGATGTGTTCAGGACGCCGACGTTGCTTTGGAGGGTGCTGCGTTCTATGGGTTATCCCGAAGGTAAAGAGCCTCGCTACTTTTGGACGAAGGAGCCTTTGGGAGACACCACTCTGGTGTATGTGACGGCGGCTGTGGTGAAGCCCAAGGAAGAAGGTTCTGACTTGTCCGGATGGATGTTTGAGAGTAAGGGGAGAGCCCTTGGGAAGGTGCAGAGGCAGTAGCTTTCCTTATCCTCCGTGACATCATGGATCAGTTTCCAGAAAACCTTAGTCGGGCTCTTGTAGGAGTGTTTCCGAGAGCTGATCCGTTCAAGGATGTGTGGGTGCAATCCAAGAGAGAACTTATGGAAGGCGGCCCAAGCGAGTTGCAGGCATGTGATGGACCTGCTATGAGTGCTATGTTTGTAGTGATGAAGGGTATGCAGTGATGCAACGCAATTTGGAAGGTATGACATAATCTTTTCACAATGTCAGGGAAGAGAAACGGCAAGCACAACAGGAGTTTGATGAAGAGATGGAGAAGATACAAGAGGAGCTGAACCAAAGGACTTTGGAGAGGGATCAAACCATCCAAAGGAATGTGATAGCAGCTCAGGAGATCATCAGGCTGCAGGAGCAGCTGGGGCGTGAAAAGCATGCTAACTAGAGCGCCGAGCGTATGATGGTGCGTCATCTACAGCAGGGGATCAAGCTTGGGAAGGTGAGAATGCTCTCAGGGCTCGCATCCTGACCTAAGAGCAGCAGTTGATGGTGACAAAAGCCTACAATGACAACCTCTGTGGCAGAACCTCCCGGCAATGTGGCCCACCTGCACACATCATCATCACCAGAGCTCTGATGACTGTGCACGTGTACCATATTACTGGAAAGATCCATCGGAAGTCCCCGAGAGAACCCCGAATTATCCATGAGTTACATGATCATCCTCTATTTGAGTGAAATAACTAAAACATTACAACAGTTGATACAAAAATAACATCGGAGTGCGGAAGTGAGGTAAGATAAACTTTTACAACGTATGAATAAGTTACATTTCAAATAAACTTTACTTGGACTGCAGAAGAAGAGCAGCACTACAGAGCCTGACTAGCCAAAGCGAAGAGAGAACCACCAGATCATATCGAGCCCACAGACATGATCCAGATTGACACCACAAGCTAAAACCTGCAACAGGGGATTAACAAACCCTGAGTACATGAGGGTACTCAACAAGACTTACCCGACTAAGAAAAGAATCCAAGGGCATGCTGGCTTAGGGGATGTAGTGGGGCTAGCAGAAGAGAAGAGCTTTGCAGAAAAAGCTTTCTACTAGTTCATCCTATTTTCAAGTTTTAGCGGTGCATTAAGTTATTAAGCAGTATCCACTTTGCACCTATCTAAATCAAACACTTGTTTAAGCATCACATCTCATGATAAACTTCTCTTGCCATCATCTTCACTTGATTAAACTAAGCTGAGGGTGCGAGGACGAGTCTCCTTTTCTCGTGGAGCAAACGACGATTCGAACCGCTTGATCTACCCAGCTGGGGCTTCCTATCACACGACATATGCAAGACCGAACTTGCATATATCAACCTTCCCGTGGATCCACTCAAACCGGACCGGAGCCGCGCCACCCGAAAGTACAGTACACCACCGCCCTACAACGGCCTTGATGAGTAACGTCCATCAGTGGACCAAGAAGGGTGGGTACACGCTACTCCCGCCATCTCTCCACTCCCAGTGCGCGGGTGCGCCGTTCCAGTAAGAGCATAGCCACAGTAGGGCTTACCGAAGCATGTGACCAGTACTAACAAATAGTTCTCGATCCAACGGGCCACAGCGGACGGGTCCTAAGCGACACAGGCGGAAACACTACACCAGGCCTCCATTTCTGTGCAAGTTACCCGCCCGGTCTCAGTTTAAATATTATCATCATAATAGGGTTCTCACAACCCATAGACAGAATCGAAGAGAGAACAGGTAAACCTATATCTCGCGAACGATGAAGCCATCGATCGACTTCTACCGAAGTCTAAGCATTGCTAAGCATTTGGGATCGTCTTACCACTATTGATGGGATATCAGGGATTATCTGGAAATCCAATGTATTCATGCAGCAACGGTTTCATTCAACTCCTACTTACTTAATGCACATTTCACAAGACCTATAGTGTAATAAAGTATTTGTAAAATAGAAAGTGGGTAGTATGCACGGGGCTTGCCTGTGTTGCAGAGAAGACTAGGATCTTTGAAAGATCCAAAGAAGTTAGTTCCTTATTGATTTGAAGTCGATTTTCTCGAAGAAGCTTGTCCGACGAAGTTCTCCTTCTGTCGCTTGATCAACTGGACCTCCTCGATCCGAAGCTTGCCCAACACGACCATCGACTCTCTCGTATGAACTACACGTATACAATGATGCATGCTTTAGTATGATGTAATGCATGCTAAGGTGCAGGACAAACAAATGCATAACAAAAGTTAACACGAGATAAGGGACGTCAAGTACAACTTTCCTTCATGGTAATGTTGCAAACTAACAAAACCAGCTTACAACCTACCAATTAGTGTTCCTAGGTTAGAGTGTCATTTTATACAACATTAATAGATGGATTAACTAAAGTGTTTAAGAGTGTATCACAAGAATCATCTACTCCCATAGAACCTCCGTGTAGGGATGTCCCCTGGTCTTCAACCAAGATACTAACCATACAAAGATGCAAACCAAAACTTAATTGTTTATAACCATTTTTACAGTTGTGGAGCAGACTACTCTAGTTCCACTTAAGCAAGGATAGGTTATACTAACTCTTCTGAAAGTTCATTAAATTAAATATCACTTTATTATTATCATCTTTAAGTGATTCTAGAGTTAACTAAGTCAAACAATACAATCAAACACTGTTCTCCAGATTTTGGACAGATTTGTACAATCAACCTTATCTATCCATAACTAGAGTTCCAGACCTCCAAAAATAGTGATTGAGGATAATTTAGAAAGCTTATATAAATGTCTACAGACTTTTTATTAGCACCGAAGGCTGATTCTAGACTTAACAAGGTCAAACAGCGCAAAGAAGAAGTTCTGTACAGGATTTGGACAGATTCCAACACTGCACAAAGAACAGCCATATCTGGAGTTTCAAAATATTTTAAACTATGAACCTAGACTTTTCGGAAAGCTTATCTAATTACCTACACTTTTGTTCTCATGATCTTGAGTTGGTTCTACAGCAATTTATAGGTCAAACATCCCTGTCCAGATTCTGGACAGATTTGATCATCCAACTTCAAGCAGCCATAACTGGAGTTCTAGATCATTAAAAGATATGATCCTGAACAATTTAGAAAGCTCAAGAGATCTACTACAACTTTATTTTTATGGTCAAGAGGTGATTTCCTAGTTAAAACAGCTCAACAACTTCATTTCTCCAATCTGTCCAGAAGGGAGGACAGATTCGACCTGAACCTTATAAAATCCATAATCTTAGTCTAACAGGCCTAAAATCATGAAATTATAGGACAAGCTAGATATAGAACTTTACTGCAACTTTACTATTATGGTTAACAAGTGATTCCTTAGTTAAATAACTCAAACAACTAGACTACACAGACCTGTCCAGAAGGTAGAACAGATTTGATCATCCAACTTCAAATAGCTATAACTAGAACTCTATGTCACAAAAAGTGGTGATCTTGAACAATTTAGAAAGCTTAGATAATTATCTAAAACTTTGTTATCAACACCAAGAACTGATTCTAAACTCATCAAAGCAAAACAGTACAAGAAGGCAATCCTGTCCTGGGTTTGGATAGATTTGGACATTGAACTTTAAACACTTAAAACTAGAGTTCTAGACCACCAAAAAGTATGATCTAAGACATTTTAGAAAGCTTAATAAAAACACTACAACCATTTTATTATCACCAAGGAATGATTCAAGGCCTATCTAAGTCAAACAAGGCAACCATTCAGATCTGTTCAGAGAGCATACAAAAACCTAACACTGACCATTTGACCTAAAATCATGACATTTTAGGACAAGAAAGACATGACAGTAATCTACAACTTGTGTTTTATACATATCTATAGAAAAATATTTTTTACCTCATGAAGTCATTACCATAATAGAAACTACATCTGCAGCCATTTCAGCAAAAACTGGACATATACTCAATAGCTAAGTAATTAAATCATAACTAGAGCTAAATAACTTCAAAAGACATGCAACAAGACATTATCGAAAGCTTATGAAATTGGCTACAATTCATCTTTAAACATCTCAGCATGATACACAAGTTAAAAGGGTCAAACATATATATTTATATAATCTGGTCTACACAAACAGAGGACAACCAATTTTTGAACCTCATCTTTAACAGCTGTAACTACTACACTACTAGGCCCAATGCCACCAAATTGTAATAGCAGCTTAGTTATGCAATTATTACAACTTTGTTATTATCATCATGAGATGATTCTACAGTTAACTAAGCCAAACAACATGGATAAGCATTTCTGTCCAGTTCCTGGACAGACTTTAATATTTAACTTAAATCATATATAACCAGAGTTCCTAGCCTCCAAAAGTGGTAACATTAGATATATTGGAAAGCTTAACTAATTTTCTATAATCTGTTATTAACACCAAGGAATATTTCTAAATTCACCAAGGTCCAAGCAGCACAACAAAGCAACCCTGCCCAAGGTCATTGCAGATTAGTCACTTCACTTGAAATATTCATAACTAGAGTTCTAGGCTATGCAAAATTGTGATATTTAACAATTTGGAAAGCTCATGAACAGTATTTTAACTCTTATTTAAAAACCTAAGCATGAATTTCAAGTTAACTAGGTGAAACAAGCCACTCATTCAGATCTTGACAGAATTTAGCCAAAACCTGACAGCAGATTTGCAACAGCCATAACTCTTAAACTATTTGACCCAAAATCATGAAATTTAACACAAGCTAGATATGTAAGTTGTCTATAACTTTTATTTAGACAAATTCACAGAATACATCATTTACAAGGTGCAATTATTAATGTCCTAGAAACTGTCCAGAACACCCTAGAATTGAATAACAGAGAGAAGATAAATCTAAAACTCTATGTTTTTGCACAACACCTGATGACAATAAAATTTGTGAGCAACAGAGACATCATAAGAAGGTGGCAGTGGAACAACTTTTTTTTTTACATGCATCTATTTACCACAAAACAGTTTAATCTATTAACTAGGCTGCAAGTAAGATAAATCAATAGCTCCATCATACATACACCAAAAATTCTGAAATTTTTATCTCAGCAGGTACATCACATGAGGATGCTACCATAAAATTTCAGAACAATTTGAGCAACACAGCAATAGATATGAACTTCTCCCTACACAACCCTAATTAACATAGATAAAAGAAAACAACAAAAATTGCTGCTGCACTGTGTTGCTGGCCCTGCTGAACTGCTGGACTGCTGCCTTCTCTGCTGGTCGGCAGCTGCACCTGCTGCTGTCCATTGGAAAGAAAGGAGAAGGGAGGGAAGAAGAGAAGGGAGGAAACCGAGCTAGGGTTTGGGGTGGATTGGGTTGCTGCTCGTGCTTGCTGCAGGGACTGCAGCTCGCTGCTCTGCTGACTGCTACTTGCTGCTGGCGAACAGGAGGGGAGAAGCAAGGAAGGGGAATGGAACCGGCCAAGGAGAAGCTGCCATGGATAGTGAAGGACCGAAATTGCGACCAGAGGGGGTGAATGGGAGCCTCAAATTTCTTCTCGAGAAATCTATGGCCCTTGTCCCAGAGAGTCACCCCAAGAAGTGAGACAAGACTCGGTAGTGTCCACGACCCTAGATGTAGGGTGAATGCTTCCAAGAAGCACAGCGGGACACTACACGAACTCAAAAGAGCCTCGGAGCAAATGCAAAACTGCAGTAACCAATCCTAGGAGAAAAACCAAAAGGAGTACCAAACGGTGTCCAAAAATTGTGAAATTTGAACCACAGGTACTAGACACCACCGGGAAGGTCTCCCAAAAATTGCAGCTCAAAACTCCAAAGTTTAAATACCGGACACGTCCGGGATTCACACCGGACACGTCTGGTATTCACTGCTCAGACCAGTCTAGGAAGAAAAATCCAAAACCCTAACAAACGGTGTCCACAAATTATGAAATTTTAACCAGAGCTAGTAGACACCTAAGAGAAGATCTCCACAAAATTTAAGCTCAAAATTCCAAAGTTTGAATACCGGACACGTCCGGGTTTCATACCGGACACGTCTGGTATCCACGTTGCAGCTTCAGTGAATTTTGATTTCGAAGCCAAAACTCAACCAAATCAACTCCGAAAAATCTGAAATTTTGCAGAGGAGTTCACAACAAGGTTGATGAGCTATCTCTAAAAGATTATGGCTTAAACCTAACTATGGATTGCAGAATTGAAGAAAATCAAAGAAGAACGGCCAAAGGAGAAAGAACTCGATCCAAACACGAAAACCGAACGATCTGCTAGCTCGTGAGGTTAGGGATGGATTCCTTCAGTGAAAAGAGGCGCCTCACGATCTAGAACAAGTTGGTTCAAGCGGAATTGAAAACCACCTCTCGGATAAGGAGAACGAGGCAAATCTGCGGGAGGGAGGGAAAATGGAAACGCGAAGAACACGAACACAAAACGCGATTCGATTCAATTTCAGCCCAAATTCCTCCACACGAGGAGACAACGAGAATATGGTCTCGTTTCCTCAAAAGATCCAAATACACAGAGGTATGATTTCAGTCTTTGCGGATCACGGGCAGCGAGGTATGATAGAGACCTAAGCGAAGGCTAGAGAGAGAGCTCAGCAAACAAATGCTGCAAGGATAGCAAGAGAGGAGGGGCGCCTCTCTTATTTATAGCCTAAGTACAATAGTCCCCTTCTACCCCTAGATACAAGAGCGAAGCGGCCAACCCTAGGGGTATCCCGGTCCAACTCTGCTGATTGCCGATCCGACGGCCACGCGCCTTCCTCACCCTTAGCTTCGCCTCGACGCAAGCCTCAGGATGCCGCCACGTGCCGCCCTGTCGACCACCGCGCTTCCTCGTGGATAGCTGCGCCACCGCGCCAGCCTCTCCAGGCCGCCACGCGTCGACCGTCCTTTTTGCGGACCTCCCCCGGTTTTGAGGCCGAAACCAGGAAACCTGGGCCTTCCCCCGGTTTTGAGGCTGAAACCGGGAAACCTGTCCTCCAGCTGAGTTTTGTGGCCCAAACTCAAAAACCCGCGCGCCCAGGTTTTGAGGACCAAACCTGGAAAACTGTCCATGCCGAGTTTTGAGGCCCAAACTCGGAAACTCGACACCCCGAGTTTTGAGGCCCAAACTCGGAAACCGTCGAGGGTAGCTTTTTGAGGCTCAGCTACCGAACCCGCGCCGTAGACGGGATGTGGTTCGCACACACCCGATGCCGGAGCATGTCCAGCAGCACGCCGCAGCCACGGCATTCGCCTTCCTTTTCGGCTCTCGCCAAGTGTCACGACGCCATCACCTTCCTCCCGACTCGGCCGATGCAACGCACATCCCCATGTGCTCTTGCTTGCCGATGCCACGTGCCAGCTACCACAGACAGCTGGTCCTCAGGTCTCCCGGTCCATCAGTCCAAGCCTCACGTCCGCCCTTCACCGCTCCCGGTCCGTCGGCGCGGCACGTCTCTACTTGACCTTCACCTCACCTTCGACCACTGTCTCTGAGCTCCACACCTGCACATCAACACAGCCAAGAGACATGTTGTCCGTTGACCGATCACTCATCACTCAGGAAGGGAACCACAAGGGCACATGTCAACCTTGTGTTGTTCGCAGATAGCTGCTGCTCAGGTCTTGGAGGGGAGGAGGATTGCTGCCTGCTATCTATTCCAGAGAGATGAGGAGGAAGTGAAGAGGGGTGTCCATGGAGGGGAGCTGCTGCCCTGGTGCTGCACTGGAGGGAGAGGAGGAACAGCAGGGAGCGCCATGGCTGCTGCCCTGCTGCTCGACCAAGGCAGAAGGAGAGGGAGAGGGAAATAGAGAGGAGGAGGAGAGGAGACGTGCAGGAGAAGGGAGGGGCTGTTGGGCTTTTATTCTTTTTTTGAAAAGTTCTTCCAAAAATAATTCTCCCGCAAAAACTGTTCGCTATTTTCCAAAATTACGATCACTGTCCATACAAACTCTGATTCTGATAAAACTTAATTTGTTGTTGTCGTTGATGAGTACTCTGACTTTTCTTAAAGAGGCTTGGTCAAATTCTCAATTATTTGTGCAATAATAATTATCGACGAAAAGCCCATGGTGCCCGAAATTCCAATTTTTGGAATCATGAAATCAACGCTTAGTCTCATCTTGGGAGCTCTGTTTCGCTATTTTTGGCACCGATCCAGGTCTTGACCATTAAACGAAGTTTGTTCCCCCTCGATCTCTACTACAATTTTCATTTATAACTCACTGTCATGTGAGCTCTCTAAATATTCTTTCAAAGCTGGTCAAAGTAATCATCTCGATAAATCCTAAATTAGGGTTTATGCTAATTTTGAACCTTCAAATCTTAAGGAATTTAATTATGAGTCTTTTGTGTTCATTACAAGCAACCAACCTCACTATTGATTACAGTAAAAGTTGACCCAACAAATAGTACCTTAGTTACCCCAAGTTTATTTCAAAAAATTCATTTTAGAATTAACCAAAGTTTCTTAAGTATTGTTTTGGATCGCCATTTCATGTGACACATAACACATTCATGCAACACACATAATCAAACATGGAAATCATCACACATGATATGCTTATATGCCATGACACTAGATGATTATGCATACTAATCGTCATACTTAGAGAGTTTTACTTAATGCTTAACACCGTGGTGTTACAACCTCCATGAAGAAGTACATCACCTCAACAACCAGCTCTTTCCATATCATCCTCCAGGAGCGACCGAGATGGAGATGGGTATCGTCCTTGCTGACAGTGGAGCCGAAGATGGTGGAGTGCCCTTCGCCAACCAGGATGAAGAAGAGGAAGAAGCCGGTGGAGCCGACGATGTGGAGAGCCACGTGTCAGATGCCGGGAGCGACTAGAGCTTAGGCGTTGTTTTTCTTTTGTATTGTTGTGCATCGAACAAGTTATGTAGGGTTGTAAGCTCTAAGAACCTTGTTGCTACCGTTGGGATCGTTTTAAGTATCGAACCTTCGTTGCGTTTTATCCGTTTGCAGCCTTGCGAGTAATAAGCGCTTTTCGTATAATCCGTTTGTGATGTTATTTATGTGGAACGACTTGTGTATGTGCCATATTGTATGAACTATGTTCAAATACAGTACTGCAGTTATTACGCATTTTGATCTGTATATATGGCATCACTCATTGATTATTGATTGGTTGTGCAGATGGTGAATACTCGTCGGGGAGCGGGCAGTGCTAGCGGTGTTGGTGGTGATGGACAGGGCGAGGAAGCAAATCCTCCTCCTCCTCCCCCATACACGGCAGAGCAGTTCTTCGTGTAGTTTCTGGGAAGCTAGCGAAGCATGGAAGCTATGCAGAGGAATATGGAAGCAAATCTCAGGAACATCGCAGATAACACACGTAGGGCTGCAGGTCAAGGGGGTCAAGCTGTAAACCAGTACAACCCTTTTAAGGACTTCTTGGACACTAGACCTCCGATTTTGAAAGAAGCAGCTGAACTGCTGGAAGCGGATGAGTGGATCAACACCATCGAGCAGAAGTTCAGGTTGCTCCGTCTGACGGAATCATTGAAGGTGGAATACGCCGCTCACCAGTTGTAGGGACCAGCTGGTATATGGTGGGCACATCATCGTACCACTTTTCCTGCAGATCAACCTATCGTCTAGGCATAGTTTACGACAGCTTTCTGAGGAAATTACATTCCTCCAGGTCTGATGGCTATGAAAGTGACAGAGTTTTTGAGTCTGACCCAGGGTACAAAAACAATGGTAGAGTACCTTCATGCTTTTAACAATTTGGCTCGCTATGCACCTGAATATGTCAACATAGAAGCTAAAAAGATCGCGAGCATAAAGAGAGGTCTGAGTCCCAAACTCATGAAGTCTATGGGAAACTCTACCAGGACGCAGTTCAATGACTTTGTCAGTGACTGTTTGACACAAGAGAACAATAACAACATCTACAACGCATCCAAGTCATGCAAGAGGGCTTTTGATGCAGGAGCACCGTAGGCAAGAAACCAGATGACCAATCATCCTCCTCCTCATTCAGCAGTGCCAGGGGCACGTTTCAAGCCTCCTCAGCGTCGTTTTCCCCGGAATCAACAGCAGGCCAAGACTCAGAAAGTGACAAGAGGCCAGTCGTCTCAGTTCAAGATGGGGCCCGGAACTCAGAACTTTGCAGGCAGCTATGTGAAGGGACCATGCTATAACTGTGGAAAGGAAGGGCATCTATCCAGAAATGCCCTAGTCCCAGAAAGAAGACCAATCAAGTTCAAGCTCGTGTGCATCATACATCCCTGGAAGGTATCTCTGAGGGAGAACCTGTTACTACTGGTATGTTTTCTATCAACGATATCTCCACAATTGTTTTGTTTGATTCCGGCTCATCGCATTCTTTCATAAGTCAAGCATTTGCACTTAAGCATAATCAAGAAATGGTAACAATGGATTTTGGATTCCGTATCAATTCAGCTAGTGCAAGTGTGTTATCTAACCAGGTAGTTAAAGGGGCGACTCTTGGTTTGGAAGGTAGGCAGTACAGAGTAAGTCTAGTAGTTATGCCAGGGCTGTCTTTGGATGTTATCTTGGGAATGGACTGGTTGAAAAGGTGGGAAGTGATAATAGATACTGGGGAAAAGGATGATATCTTTGAGGGAACCCGAGGAAAATGAGAAGTTTCAAGTGTTCCTTCCTAACAGCCTTAACCTCAGTTCGACAAGTTGTGCAGTTCAAGTATCAGTCCTTCAGGAAATCCCAGTGGTATGCGAGTTTCCTGATGTGTTTCCGGATGAGTTACCTGGTCTACCTCCAGATAGGGACGTGGAGTTTGCCATAGAGCTGATACCGAGAACAACACCTATATCCAGAAGACCGTACCGTATGCCTCCCAATGAGTTAGCCGAGTTGAAGGTTCAGTTAAAGGATCTTCTAGACAAGGGTCTGATTCAACCTAGTTCGTCTGAATGGGGATGCCCAGTGCTCTTTGTAAAAAAGAAGAAAGACAAAGCTTTGCGTATGTGTGTGGACTATAGGCCTTTGAATGCAGTGACGATCAAGAATAAGTATCCTCTACCTCGGATTGATATTCTCTTTGATCAGTTAACAAGGGCCAGAGTGTTCTCTAAGTTGGACTTGAGATCAGGTTACCACCAGATCAAGATCAGGCCAAAGGATATACCTAAAACGCCTTTTTCTACTAGGTACGGGTTGTATGAGTATCTTGTCATGTCTTTAGGTTTGACAAATGCTCCCGCATACTTCATGTACCTAATGAATTCCGTGTTTATGCCTGAGTTGAATCGTTTGTGGTAGTCTTTTGGATGACATCTTGGTATATTCAGAAAATGTAGAAGATCACGCGGAGCATCTGCGGATAGTTTTAACCAGACTCCGAGAACATAAGTTATATGCTAAGTTTAGTAAGTGTGAGTTTGGTTGAAGAAGAAAGTTCACTTTCTCGGTCATGTGCTATCAGAAGATGGGATCTCAGTGGATCCATAGAAAGTACAAGAGGTAATGGATTGGAAAGCTCCAACCTCAGTTACAGAAGTAAGGAGTTTTCTAGGTTTGGCTGGTTACTACCGTCGTTTTATCCCAGATTTCTCTAAGATCGCCAAATCTATGACCTCCTTGCTACAGAAGAATGTTATGTTTGTTTGGACAGAAGAGTGTGAAGCAGCTTTCCGAATCTTGCAGGAACTGTTGACCACTGCTCCTGTCTTAGCCCAACCAGATATAGAGAAACCTTTTGATGTGTTTTGTGACGCATCCAAGGTTGGACTGGGTTGTGTGTTGATGCAAGAAGGACGGGTGATAGCGTATGTGTTGATGGTGCTTAAAGCATCATTTCACCATCAACATTTCACCCAAAACCAAGGTAAAATAACAAAAAGTAGAAGATTTGGTTTATAACTAACCTATTTCCACATGTGCATAGTTTCTTATCTTAATGCAGGAAATGATAGAATTTGGGCCAAACAAGTGTACCAGGAGCAAGGCCAAGCCACTCTGGCCCATTTGGGCTTGAGTAGGGTGGCGGCCGCCACCTATTACTGGCGGCCGCCAGGTCCATCTTGCCCAAAGTGGTACAGGCCACGTCATTGATCCGTGGGAGTCACCTCAAGCACAAATCCTGGCCATTGCACACTAAGACGGTTTGATCCAAGGGCTAAGAGGAGTATCACCTGGATATTGGGCTTTGGACACGTGGAAATCCCTGTCTAAAACCCTAACCGACCCTCAAACCGACTTAGGGGAGCAAGTAAAGACCGTTGGATGAATGACGGTTGCAATGGACGACAGAGGGGTGGCGGGCGCTAGGGTTTAGTGGCGGGCGCCACCCCCCTAAACCCTAACCGACCTCCCCTTCACTCTATAAGTACCCCCCTAGCTTCCTAGCACTATAAATAGGCCCCTAGAGTTCTCATTCGGAGAGCCTCACATCATTCTTCACCATTTGGTTAGATTAGCACACTTGCTATGCTAGAAAGATTAGAGAGAGTGTGAGTGCCTCACTAGAAGAGGAGCTGGAGAGGAGAAGAGTAGAAGTCTGGAGAGTTCCGGAGTTGTCGGAGACTCTGCTTCTCTTTGCTCCGCGCTTCAACTTGGTAACTTAGTATTTATTTTATCTTCAAGTATTTATTTTCAGTACTTGTGTGCTTGTTTCATTGCTTGATATTAGTTTCAAGTGCTCTAGTTCTAGTATAGGGCTAGTAGTAGATATATAGATTAAGTGTGGTACTTAGGCTATATATTGCCAGTGAATATGGCTAGGCCCCCGGATAGCTGTGGTAGCAAGCAGGTGGTGACAGCCCTGTGCGCCTTGAATTCCACCACGTAGTTGGTCTAGTTTAACAGTAGAGCTCGTTGTGCTAGCGTTCAACCTAAGTCAGTGGTAAAGGCTAGTACGCCCACAGTACACTAGTAAAGAACTTAAATTACTAGAAGTGTAATAGAACTAGGATCTACCCCAGTAGATAGTGCTCGTTCCCCTTCATCTATCCTAGATATCCTTATCCCCCTAGTTTTCTCAAAATCACTTCGCGTTCCTCGTGGATTCGATACCCTGGAATACTCTGAGGTGAAAAGCTACAACTGACAGCCGTGCGCTTGTGGTTTCTTCTGTGTGCCACCCGAGGTGTCAACAGTATGCCTCAAGACAGTTAAGGAAACATGAGATCAACTACCCTACTCACGATTTGGAATTAGCGGCCGTAGTGCATGCTCTGAAGATATGGAGACACTACTTGTTGGGGAATGTGTGCAATATACACGGATCATAAGAGTCTTAAGTATATCTTCACTCAACCTGAGTTAAACATGAGACAGCGCAGATGGCTAGAACTGATAAAGGATTATAACTTGCAAGTTCACTATCATCCTGGAAAAGCCAACGTGGTTGCCGATGCTTTGAGTCGCAAGTCACACTGTGTTATGGTACAATCGTTGTTTGAAGAAAGGTTCAACCTGATACATCAAGAAGTTTTGTTCAGCATTCAGCTCAGTTGTTTGCTTGAAAGCCAGATAATTGAAGCTCAGAAGACTGATAAAGGGATTTCTCATATCAAAAAGAAATGTTGAAGGATCTCTCAACCCCTTTCAAGTTGGATGAACAAGGAGTGTTGTGGTTCGGTGATCGTCTCGTAGTACCAAAGAAAAGGGATCTTAAGGATAAGATAATGGATGAAGCTCACTTATCCAAGTTATCTCTTCACCCAGGGAGCAATAAGATGTATCATGACCTAAAACCTCATTTTTGGTGGACTAAAATGAAGAAAGAGATAGCAACATATGTTGCAAGATGTGACACCTGTTGCAGAGTTAAAGCAGTTCATATGAAACCTGCCGGGTTGTTGCAACCGTTGTCAGTACCTGCTTGGAAGTGGGAAGACATCAGTATGGATTTTATAACCGGTCTGCCTACTACGGAAAAAGGGAATGATTCCATTTGGGTAATAGTGGATCGCCTAACAAAGTTAGCTCAGTTCTTCTTCCAGTTAAAACAATGTATCGACCACCTCGGTATGCAGAAATCTATATCAAAGAGATAGTGCGTCTTCATGGGATACCCAAGACCATCATCTCAGATCGTGGACCTCAGTTTACCGCTCACTTTTGGCAACAGTTACATAAAGGGTTGGGGACCAAGTTGGTTCATAGTACAACTTATCATCCTCAGACTGCAGATCAGACCGAGAGAGTAAACCAAGTGATGGAAGATATGCTCAGAGCTTGTGTGCTATCATCTAAAGGATCATGGGAATCATGTCTACCCTTAGTAGAGTTCTCATACAACAACAGTTATCAAGAAAGCATAAACATGGCACCTTTTGAAGCTTTGTATGGCCGTAAGTGTGTGACTCCGTTGAATTGGGTCGAACCAGGAGAAAGAAGGTTTCGGAATTGACTTTGTTAAGGAAGCTGAAGAGAAGGTTCAGATTATCCATCAACACTTGCAAGCAGCACAATCTCGTCAGAAAAGCTATGTCGATAAAAGAAGAAGACCGTTAGTGTTTAAAAAGGGGGATCATGTTTATCTAAAAGTAACCCCGATGAGAGGAGTGCAAAGGTTCGGCATAAAGAGAAAGTTAGCCCCAAGATATGTGGGACCATATCGCATCCTGAAGAGGAAGGGAGAAGTATCCATCAACTTTAGTTGCCAGAAGCTATGAGCTCGATCTTTCCAGTTTTTCATGTTTCACAGCTGAAGAAATGTTTGCATGTACCCGAAGAAGGAATAGAACCACAAGAGTTAAAGCTTACATCTGACCTAACATATCAAGAGCAACCAGTGTGAGTGTTGGACAATAAGGAAAGAGTGACTCGCAGTCGTGTTGTGAAAGTATACAAGGTGTTATGGAGTCATCATGACGATGGAGATGCAACCTGGGAAACAGAAGACTATCCAGAAAGTTTATCCAGTTTTTCATAAACAATGGTCAGTAAATCTCATGATGAGATTTCTTTAAGGGGGGAAGGGCTGTAACACCTCTAGTGTTAAGCTAGCATGACATCATCATCTCATTATGCATAATCATCTCATGAGCATGAAGCATTTACATGTTGCTTTCTTTCTCATATAAAGTGTCATTTCATGTGTTAAGATGAATATAGACATACAATGGTAAGGTGTTTGTTTGGCTTGTTTGTGGAGTGGTTTGACTTCTTAGTAGCTTAACCTTGTTGAGAAGTCAAAGTGAGGCCATGTTTGTGTTGGTCACTTTGGCTAATCAAGTCTCTAAAACCTAGTCAACCCAATAGAGCTCTAGGAGTCCTTTGTTTGACTAACAAAGACCTCCTTGATAGAAGCTTGGCATGGCTAAGTGCCCTTAACCAAAAGTGTGTAGCTTTAGAGTAGAACAAAAGTTGTTTTTGGGCCAACTCATGAAAATGAGTTTAACATGGTGTTTTAGGGCCACAAGGCAGAATTGGGTGGGTTTTTGACTTGAAATATTTCCTAAGTCCTAAAACTGAAATTCAGTTGGCCTAGCATGTTCATCGCTTTTCGAGAAAAAGAGAGAAAAATCCGAGCCAAAATAGTGACCAAGCTTATAACATTAGTTGTAGATTTTGTAGCTCTAACTAATGGTGCAATCAGTGTAGTGTTTCACCAAGTGGTAGTTAAGAGTGTAATCGCGTGGAAAGTCGGGTTGTCAGTCGGCCGATGGTTAACTGAATCGGCCGATTCAGTTCAAATCAGTCAGGGCAGTGGCCGACCGCACGCAGAGCTTGCTCGCCGCGTGGCGCTCGGCGCCCGGGCAAGTCCGTGATCGCGCATGGCGTGGCGAGTGAAGAAGCCCGAGCATGCCTTCGCCCGCCAGACGCTCCCTCCACTTTGCCTCTGCCTCCTTTCGCTCTCGCCGGCGCCCGAGCGGGAGAAAAGCCGAAGCCGACCGTCCGCCGTGCGTTCGCCGCCGTCCCGCCGTGCCATCGCCCAACTGACCACCCACTCAGCCTCGCCTCATGTTCCTCCATCCTCTACCGTAGCCAGTGCTCGCCGAGAAGCCTCGGTAAGCCGCGAAATGAGTTTCCGCCATGGCCGCCATGACTGCCGAGCTCGGTCCGCCATGACCGAACCCTTTTCTGTGCAAGTCCGTCCGCTCTAACCCGTGTTCATGATTCGCTAGGGTTCGTAGATGGAGTAGCGGTTGCTAGTTTGGCCGATTAGAGTTTGGATGTCGCGGTACGTCGCCGTCCGCCATCCGCCGTGCTCGCCGGAGATGGTGTGCCCGCGGTTCCGGCCGTCCGCTGTAGAAGCCCTAGTGTCTGCTCCGATTAGGGTTCGAGGAAGTCTGGGGAGTAAGAAACGGGTGTTGGTTCGCCTCGGTTTGGCCGGAGATGGCCGGCGTGGTGAGCCCGCGCAGCCGTGGCTGCCATTTCCGACGGCGAGCTCCATCCGCTGCAATGCTAGGCTAGTATGTGGTACCTATCGACGCAGGAGAAGGAGAGGAGTCCGTCGGTGGTGTTGGTTTCACCGGAGAGTTCGTCAATGGTGAGCTTCGCCGTGGTCAAACCCCCCTTGTTTCGGTGTGTATGGCAAGTGGGTCTGAGTTGACCCCGGGCCCAGTAGTCAGTCTCTTGGGTAGAATAGAACCGGGTATGTGTAGCAGTTAGGGTTTGATGGTTTTTGTTTAAATGTTTTTCAGAAATGATGTAATGATGCTTGTTTAATTCATATCTGGAGTTCTGCTAATCCAAATTAGATGAAATAAATTTTGTTAAGTTTGTTTTGATGAGATCTATGCATGAAAATATCATATGTCCAGTTCAGGATTATTTTATATGCAGTTATAATTAATTTGCATATGGGCTGATATCTTGTTTAATGCATAATAAATTGTGTTTTGCCCAGAAAAATATGGTTCTTGTTTTGATAGGTTTGTTAGATGACCTAGAATCACAGAAAAATGATAGTTGATGTTTGACTACGATAAAATCTGAAGTTAATATTTATTTTGATTAAATGCTGTTTTCTTGTTTGATTTTTAGTAATTAGAATATAAGTGATATGAGCATGATAATTTTTATAGACTACTCTTATGTTAAGAAGTTCTGGAAGAAAATGTGAAATTTGTTGTTTGACACTTTGCAAGATGATGTGTAGTTCAAAGTACCTTTTCACTTTATTAATTGCGGATACATGGGTGTATGCCGGGTCTCTGAGTGATGAGTGATTGTCAACTGGGATGATGCGCATGTTCTTTGGCTTGTGTTGTGCAGGTGTCGAGCACGGATACAGTGATCGAAGGCGAGGTGAAGGTCAAGTAGAGACGTGTCGTGCCGATGGACCGAGAGTGGCGAAGGGCGGACGTGAGGCTTGGACTAAGGGACCGGAGGCCCGAGGATCAGCTGTGGTGGCTGGCAGCCTAGGACAGCGACGAGCGAAGACTTGCGGTCATGTGTTGCCTGAGTCTTGGACTTGGGGACACGTGTCGGTGGACGGGGTGCATGGGAGGTGCATCCCTCTACGACGTCGGTTTGGTGGTAGAGCCAGGGAAAAACCATCGGGTGGACGGTTTCCAGGTTTGGGCCTCAAAACCTGGGTGCGGATGGTTTCCGAGTTTGGCCACAAAACTCGGGCTGAGGACGGTTTTCAGGTTTGGGCCTCAAAACCTGGGCGCTGCGGGTTTGCTGAGTTTTGGGCCTCAAACTCAGATGCTGGTGGGCTGGTTTCCCGGTTTGGGCCACAAAACCGGGGGTTGGCTATGAAGGCTGGTTTCCCGGTTTGGGCCTCAAAACCGGGGTGCGACGTCCAGGAAAAGGACGCGGAGCGGTGGCGGCACGTGGCGGCAATCGGGAGGTTGCATCGAGGCAACGCTACGAGTTGTGCGGGCGTGGCCGTCGGATCTACCTACCACCGAGTTGGTCCTGAATAACCTTAGGGTTTAGCTGGCTCACTCTGTAAGTAGAGAGGGTAGAATAGGAATAGAGTAGGCATTAGGAATAGGTTAAGTAGAGGGAGACACCCCTCCCCCACCTATCTCAGTCATTTGCTCTTTTGCATCTAGGTTTTCCTGCTCTCCCTCTTCCCTGCTGTAGCGAACCTGAGATCCACAGAGAAGAGAACAATACCTCTGTGTTCGTGAGATTTTGAGGAAGTGAGACCGTAATCTCACTATTGTAGCGTGTGGTAGCCACACGGTTGCAATTTCGTGGTTGTGATTCATATTTCGCTCGTGTTCTTCGCGGAATCCTTTTGTCCACGTTTTTCCCGTCGCTTGATATCTTTGCTCGGTTCATCTTTTGCAAAACCGTTTGAACCAAGTTGTTCTAGGTCGTGAGGCACTTCTTTCCACCGAAGGAATTCTCCTCTAACCTCATGGTCTAGGAGATCGATCGATTTACGTTTCGGGTCAAGTTTTTCTCCTCTCCCCCGAAATTCTTTGATTCATCGATTCGGAGATAGGTTCGAGCCATGATCTCTTAGAGATAGCTCACTATCCTCCTTGTGACTCCTCTCACCAAGTTTGATCCCTAGAGGATTCGTTTTGGGTGAGATCGAGTCGAATCGGTGGACGAACGACCCAGTTTCAGGGTGACCGGACGCTCGCCACGGGATGACCGGACGCTGAGAGTGAGTCCGGTCGTTGAACAGCTCGCTGCTGTGTTTCGTGCCCTGGCCGGACGCACTGGTTGCTCACTGACCGGACTCATCCCTGGCACTGTTCATTGTGTGTGTTTTCTACTGACCGGACGCACTGCCTTCGACCGAACGCTCCAGACTCGTGAGTCCGGTCCAACTCAGTGAGGTCTCAGATCGGCTTTTGTGTGACCGGACGCGTCCGGTCCCTGCTGACCGGACGCTAGTCAGAGTCCGGTCGTGACTGTTCTGCGCGTTTTCTTTCGCCGGTTGTTCATTTCGTGTCGGATTTGATTTCCGTCTTTTGCGTTGGTTTTCTAGAGTTGTGTAGTGTCCCGCTGTGCTTCTTGGAAGCATCCACCCTACATCTAGGGTCGTGAACACTAGCAAGCTCTAGGGTTTGCCTTTGAGGTTGATTTACGGGACAGTGGCAACAAGTTTTCGAAAGGAATTTTTGAAGCTCCCATTCACCCCCCCCCCTCTGGTCGCTTTCTGGTAGCATTCTCGGTCCTTCAATTGGTATCGGAGTGGGTTAAGGATCTTCCACCTTAGCCGGTTCCAGATCCACAGAAGGCGACATGGATCACGGCGTGGGCAAACCACCGTTCTTTGATGGGACGAACTATGCGTATTGGAAGATACGCATGTTGGCCTATCTGCAGAGTTTGGGTGCTTCCATTTGGGATATTTGCAACTCTGCCGATTACGTGGTCTTGGCTGCTCATGTCTCTCAGCTTCAGATCGATGAGCACGATGCAATAGCCGAGCCCGTAATGCTCTTTTCTCATGTTTGAGCATGAGTGAGTTTGATCGTGTTTCTCACCTCGCTACGGCTCGGGAGATTTGGGCTACCCTCATGCGTTTCCATGAGGGAACCTCTCAAGTCAAAACCCGTCTCTACGAGTCGTTCAAGCGAGAGTATGAGAACTTTCGACATATGCCTGGCGAGAGCATAGAAAGTTTATTTACTCGCTTTCAGGTGATTGTCAACAGGATGAGGGCTAACAAGAGTTGTTGCCTTTCGACGATCATGAGAGAGCTTTGAAGCTTTTGCATACTCTTGATCGATCGGTGTGGGACTCCAAAGTTCAGGCGATCATCGAATCACCTAACTATGAGACCCTCATGTGCGACGAGCTCTTCAGTAAGCTCAAGTCCAGTGAGATTGACGCCATGGCGAGGGCTTCTTATGAAAATCCTTCTGGCCCGTCAATGGCTTTGGTTTCTGGCTCTGGCTCTTCTGCTAACACCTCTAAAGGCTTTGCACTCTCTTCGCTCTTTTCTGTCACAGAGGACCAGCTTGAGTCTTTGGGGATGACGAGCTAGCCTTGCTCGTCAACCGGTTCTCGCGGTTCCACAACAACCGCATGAACCGTCACCGCGGAGGAGGACGCTCAGGATGCTACGAGTGCGGCGACCCCGATCACTTCATCGCCAACTGCCCCAAGAAGAAGCATTCATCTGGGAAGGGCGATCATGGGCACAAGTACGACTCTGGCAAGCGCAAGGAGAAGTACGTCCCCGCGAGGCACAAGCGGAGGGGCGGCTTCGACAAGGAGTACATCAAGAAGAAGTACTTGGAGAAGGCCCAGGCTGAGCAGCGTGCGTTCTTTGCCACGCTCAGCGACGTCGACGGCTCGGATGACGACTCCGCTTGTTCAAGCGACGACGAGTCCGAGAAGAAGAAGAGATCGAGGACAAGCTGAACGACCTCTACTTCTTCGCCAACGACGAAGGTTTCTGCACCATGGCCCTCGATGGCGAGCTGGTGAACTCCCCTCGGAACGACGACGACGACGATGACACCTCCTAGGTATCTCTGACCCACGATGAGCTTTCCGCTGAGGTCGAGAAACTTACTGCCGTGCTCCTTAGTCAAGATAAGTTGCTTAGGCGAGCCGCTAGAGAGCGCAAGGAGTTTAGGCAGAAGTGAGAGGATACGGTGAAGGAACTTGATTCTGTCAAGTCCACCGTAGTTGTCACAGATGAGGAGGAGTGCGAGGCGTGCACCATGCACATGACTGATCTTCTCACTTTGAGAAGTAAGTATATTGCGTTGGTAGGAGAGGTGGATCAGCTCCGGGCTAGACCCATGCTGTTGGGTGCGTGCAAGACTTGTCCTGTCTTGCAATCCGAGTTGGCAGAGAAGAATGCCAAGATTGTGTCTCTTGAGGAGGCCAGCTCGGGTAGCACTTGTGTGACTAGGTGCGCTTTGTGTGAGAGGTTTGGAGATGGAGATTGCCAATGTGAAGCATGACAAGATGCAAACCAAGGAGGAAAACACATACCTTCGGACCATCTTGTCATGGGTGTCTTGTGGTGAGCCGCAGCTCGGGATGATGATCTCCCATTTCAAGCGAGCCGCTGGAGGTCCTGGTATAGGTTTTGCTCAGGGTGTTGATCTTTCTGCTTTTGGGAAGATTGGAGAGTCGAGTGGTCTGAACCTGAGTGAGAAGCCCAACTCCACCACTACTCCCAACTAACCAAGCTTCCACCCAAAGAGCCTCTCAAGCCTAACACCAAGGATGGGGTATTTGAAGAACCTCCGAGAGCTCCACCCAAGAACCAAGTGTGGCATCCCAACCCAATTACTTGAACTTGAACACAAGCTTGATACGATGCCACCTATCCAGGAGAGTGTTTGCCATAGAAGGGCAAGGTGATCCACACCCACAACCGTGAGTACCAACAACCCCCTTTGAGAGCGGTGAGGTACCATTGTGAGCATTGTGGGAGAGATGGACACTTGAGCGAGTTTTGTTTTCGGCGCAAGAGAGAGGCGCGCCGTGCAAAGGAGATGAACAATCCGGACATGTATCATCCTTTCCATGATGTACATGTGACGAATGTTCAGAGGAGAGCTCCAGGGAGCAGCTAGGCCCAGAGGTCCAGAACCTCAAGTTCCCAGGCCTAGGCAGAGGAGTGCTCCAAGGAGAGATGCTAGGTCTAGAGGTGCAGTGCCTCAAGTTCTTAGGGCTAGGCCTCGAAGAGAGCGTGCCCGGCGGGAGCCTGCTGTTGTAGGCCATGGACCCCATGGCGGTGCCTTTGTAGTTGAACGCTTTCCCCCACCGCGTTTTGAGTATCGCGGTGAGCGCTCCTTCCCAGCGGACCACGTTCTTCTAAACATGGTGATCGCTTCCTTCGTAGGTGTGCTAGGAATGGTTTTTTCACTGACCGTTCTTTTGAGCAGCTGGCCCAACACTGGTATTCTTCCTACTTCACTAACCCCAGTGTTGGACCGTATGCTCACCCTATGTCTTTTTATTGATGTAGGTAAAACGATTGGAGAACGTTTGGTTGGTGGATTCCGGGTGTTCGAGGCACATGACCGAAAACGCCAAGTGGTTCTCCAGTCTTAGTCCGGTCGCCGGAAAGGAGTATATCACCTTCGGCGACAACAGCAAAGGTAAGGTGCTATCTCGTGGGTCTGTGCGAGTTAATGAGCACTTTGTGTTGCGCGATGTTGCTCTTGTTTCTAACTTGCATTTTAACCTTCTTCTGTTTCACAACTCTTTGACGACAATTATGAGATTCATTTTAAACCGAATCTCAGTCGTATTTTGGATCCTCAGGGCAAACTTGTGTGTTTGATTTCGCCCTTTGGAAAAGTCTTTCGTGCGAATTTCTCGGAGTCTTTTGGTACTTTCTCGTTGTCTTGTGGCTGGACCTTCCTCTTCTGATCTTTGGAAGTGGCATAGGAGACTTGGACATTTGAGCTTCGACTTGCTTGCAAGGCTTAGTTCACTTGGCCTAATCCGAGGATTGCCCAAGTTATCTATGGAGAAGGATCTTGTTTGCCATTCTTGTAGACATGGGAAGATGGTAGCCGCTCCCCACCATCCAGTGACTCAGGTCATGACTAAGCGCCCTGGAGAGCTTTTGCACATGGACCTTGTTGGTCCGGCTCGGGTGAGCTTGGTTGGGGGGAAGTGGTATGTGCTTGTTGTTGTCGATGATTTTTCGAGATATTCGTGGGTTTTCTTTTTAGCTGAGAAACCGAGACTTTCTCCTTTGCTCGCAATCTGATTTTGCGTCTTCAGAATGAGTTCCCTTTGAACTCTATGCGAGCAATTCGGAGTGATAATGGTTCCGAATTCAAGAATTCGGATTTTGAGAAGTTTTGTGACTCTTTTGGGTTAGAGCATCAGTTTTCTTCCCCTACACGCTGCCTCATCAGATGGTATTGTAGAAAGGAAGAATCGGACCCTTGTAGAGATGGCCAGGACGATGCTCGATGAGCATAGGACTCCTAGGCGATTTGGGCCGAAGCTATGAACACTGCATGCTATATTTCCAATCGCATTTTTCTTGAGCTTTCTTGAAAAAGACCTCTTATGAGTTGCATTTTGGAAAACTCCCCAAGGTGAGTTATTTTCGAGTTTTTGGTTGCCATTGTTTTATACTCAAAATGGGCAACTTGGACAAGTTTGAATCTTGTTCTTCTGACGGTGTGTTTTGGGTTATGGCACTCACACTCGAGCTTATCGTGTACTTAACCTTGACACTAACCGAGTCATGGAGACATCCGATGTCACCTTCGACGAGACCATGGTTTGTCCTTCTTCTCGTTTTGAGCGTGCAGGTGATCATGAGGTTGGCGAGCCTCTTTCGATGATGAAGATGAAGGTGCTGAAGGGATAGATGACCCAGCACGTCCTCCACCTGCTGTGCCGCAAAGAGCGGCCTCTACGAGACGACTCACGGCCCCGACACCTCTTCTTCCTAGGGTCGTGGTATCCGCCACCCAGAGCGGTACCTTTTGTACCCGGGGAGGCACCAGCTACTGCTGAGGGGGAGATCACTTCGGCAAGGGAGGTGCCACGACACATTCAGCGCCAGCACCCGCCTCAGCAGATGATCGGCAAATCGACGAACGCGTCACCCGGTCAAGGCAAATCTCTCACTTTGCTCATTCTGCATTTGTTGCTGATTTTTGAACCCCGGGATGTTGGACACGCTTTGACGGATCCTGATTGGGTCAATGCCATGCATGAGGAGCTTGAGAACTTTGAGAGAAATCGGGTTTGGGTTCTAGTGTCTCCACCTTCTGAGTGTCATCCAATTGGGACAAAATGGGTTTTCAAAAACAAACAGGGAGAAGATGGCCATGTTGTGAGAAACAAGGCCAGACTCGTAGCCCAGGGATATAGTCAGAAGGAGGGGATAGACTATGAGGAGACATTTGCTCCTGTAGCACGTTTGGAGGCTATTAGGATACTCTTGGCTTTTGCTGCATCCAAAGTTTTCAAACTTTTTCAAATGGATGTCAAGAGTGCTTTCTTAAACGGCTACATAGAAGAGGAGGTGTATGTTAGACAACCCCCGGTTTCGAAAATCCCAAGTTTCCAAACCATGTCTTTAAACTTCACAAAGCTTTGTATGGTTTGAAACAAGCCCCTAGAGCCTGGTATGATAGGTTGAAACCTTTTTGCTTGCTAAGGGTTTTAAAATGGGATGTGTAGATAAAACGCTCTTTCTCCTCAAGCAAGGCACTGATACTCTCTTGGTCCAAATTTACGTGGATGATATCATTTTCGGTGGTTCTTCTCACGCTTTGGTTGCCAAGTTTGCAGACACTGAGCAGGGAGTTCGAGATGAGCATGATGGGTGAGTTGACGTTTTTCCTCGGGATGCAAATCAAGCAAACCCGGGAAGGAACGTTTGTGCACCAGGGCAAGTACACCAGAGATATCCTGAAGAAGTTCGACATGGGTGAGGCCAAGCCTCTTCCAATACCCATGGCGACCACGACGGCCCTGGATGCGGACAAGGAGGAGAAGCAGTGGACCAGAAGGATTACCGGAGTATGATCGGATCGTTGCTGTACCTGACGGCGACACACCCGGACATCCAGTTCGCGGTGTGTCTTTGCGCACGATTCCAGTCTTCACCGCGCACCTCTCACTGTCAGGCAGTCAAGCGCATTATGAGGTACTTATCCTTCTCTCCAGAATTCGGGATTTGGTATTCTGCTTCCTCCACCCTTTCCTTTGGGGTTATTCCGATGCCGATTTTGCTGGTTGCCGTATTGATCGCAAGTCCACTTCTGGGACTTACCATTTTATTGGTTCTTCTCTTGTTTTGTGGTCCTCTCGCAAGCAGTCTAGCGTCGCCCAGTCTACCACGGAGGCTGAGTATGTTGCTACGGCTAGCTGCTGTTCCCAGTTACTCTGGATGATGGCCACTTTGCGTGATTTTGGTCTGAGCTTTTCTCGTGTTCCATTGCTTTGTGACAGCACGAGTGCGATTAGCGTTGCTAAGAATCCCGTGCTTCACTCGAAGACCAAACACATTGATGTGCGCTTTCATTTTTTGTGAGACCACTATGAGAAGGGTGATATCGACCTTCGCCATGTCGATAATCATCATCAGCTTGCTGACATTTTACCAAGCCTTTGGACCAATCAACCTTTAATCGGTTGAGAGGTGAGCTTGGTGTGTGTTTCCCCTTTTAGATGGGGAAACACTTTGGATTTTGTATGATACACTGACTTTTTGTTTTCAGTTGTTTTTGCTTCTTTTGATTTCTTCGTGCATCTTTTGCATTTTAGCATAAGCTTTTACATTCTGAGCTTCATATGTATAATCTGAAGAATGTAACTATTGATGAAGGACGGCCCGATCTTCCGTGAGGTAGCGATGGTTCGATTGGTGGAGAACTCGACGTTGGCGATCCGGCTTCAAATCAGACACGATTCGAACCCTGCAACCGTTACACCACTGCTCCGTTGGTTATCAACCAAGCACAACTTGATTGACCTCGCCAAGAAGGCTAATCCTGCAAGCGAATCGAAGAACACAAGCAAGAAGGTAAAGCACGCAATCTGAAATTGCAGATATGAATATCACGAATATATTAGAGGGGTTCAAGAACTCGGTTCCAAAGGACTAATCGACACAGTGGAGAGATCAAGAACGGGGGCCCTGGATCACTGTAAAAGGATTTGTCACCACAGTTACAATGAACGATTCAGTTTCTCGGTGGAAAACTAAACTCAAAACAAAACCCAGACCTAACGACGGCGGCGGCGGCTAAATATAGGGTTTAGGTCGTCGCCCTGCTGGACGCGCCCCTAATGGGCTCCAAGACGATACACGGCCCAACGGACCAAAATACGGTGACGCAGCACCCTGGCAGATTCTGGACGCTGACTTGTTTCGACGATTCCCGTTGACTCCGGACGTATTTTGACGTGATTCCAAAGCCATTGGTTAGCTTATCAAATTATCTTTCCAAGCATATCTGGTTCGTCGAAAACGGAGTCCGTATGCATCCGGGGCGTTGATTTTACCGGGACTGCTCCTGAATTCCGAGGTGACGTGAAAACTGAGTTGGAGTCGGATTGCAACTTGGGGAAGACCATGGCGTCGGTGAGTCCAACTGGCGATGTCCTCATCATCCTCCCCTTCTTGAATGGGAGTCGTCCTCGACTCCATCTTGGCGATGTCCTCATCATCCCTCCTTCTAAAATTGGAGTTGGTCCGCGACTCCATGTCATCTCCAAGCTCCTGCAAAAGGTTTAGTGACCGCACAATGCGAAACACAATGTATAGAATCATGTGCAGCAACACTAACATGTCGACAAAGCATAGTAACAAGGAGCATCATTAGTATCACATAACGCAGCAGCAGTAGAAGTTGTAGCAGAAAAAACACCTCCTTTTAAATTAATCTCATTATTGTTAGCAATATTTGTTGGAGGTTTATTTTTATTTTTAATCTCTTTAGCATGTTTTAATAATATCCGTGGAGACAAAGGCAGCAAAGTAATTTTCTTGTCCTTATGTATGATAGTGTATGTATTAGTTCTACCATGGTGTAAAGCATCATTATCAAATTCCCATGGGCGACCTAACAAATAGAACAAGCTTGCATAGGGACAACGTCAAAATCAGCAGTATCATGATAAGACCTGTGAAAAGCTAATGCGTGCTGATTTAGTTACCTTAGTCATACCATTATTATTGAACCATTGAAGTTTATATGGAGACGAATGTTGTCGTGTGGTTAAGCCAAGCTTCTCAACCAAATCCGAACTCACCAAGTGTTGCAACTCCCGCTATCAATGATGGTGAGAACACGACAACCCTGCACAATGAGATACATGTGGAACAAATTGTGGCGTTGGATCTTCATCTCTTCTTCTTCATGTCCCACACGTGTACTCAACACTCGCGCACAAGAAGACTAGGATAATCCGCAGCAGCAGCCACAGAGTCAATGGTGATGGTCTCCTTGTCGTGATCGTCCTCGATGGAACTGCAGCAATGTTAGCAGAAGAGCTAAATCATCTTCAACATCACTAGTACTTACATATCCATCCTCGGTAGCAATGAAAGCACGACGACTGGGGCAATCCTTCATGACATGTCCCATGCCTTTGCATCGGTGGCAATGATTGTAGAGCTAGACGAGGAAGATCTAGTAGAAGCACCCGAAGTGGCACCTTTCTTGAATTGTGGAATCTGCACACTAGACAATTTACTTACCTCGGAAGGTGTAGACGGCTGTTGCAGCAGGAAGCTTGGGCGTCTCCGGCTCGGAACGTTGCTGAAAAGTCCTCCCAGTGTTATACCTGAAAGGTTGGTGTTGTTTGCGTCCCTGTACTTCTCGTTCAGCTTTAAGAGCAAGATGATATAATTGGCTGAACCTAGTCAATCTTTGTAATCAAGAATATCCTGGATATCACGATTTTAAACCACCAAAGAATCTAGCACTAGCATCATCATCATCTTCATGTATACCACAACGTGCTAAACCAATAAGCAATTCTTGATAATATGCCCTCTCCTTTATCACCTTGTTTTAAAGTTTGCAGTTTCAAACGTAGATCACGTTGGTAATAAGGAGGAACAAAACGAGATTTCATTCGTTGCTTTAAATATTCCAAGTTTGAGGCACAGCAGCGCATTATTAGCATTGCAAAGATCACTCCACCAGAATAAAGCAAAATTAGTAAACTCACTAGTAGCAAGTCTAACTCTATGCTCACAGGAACATTAAAGAATCAAATTTTTTGTTGAACAGTAAGTTCCCAATCTAAATATGTCTCTGGATCCATATTACCAGCAAAGGAAGGTAGGCTAAATTTAATTTTAGCAAAGGATCATTATTTTTATTATACCTCCCATACAGCGACGATTGAAGTTGAGGCGGCGACGAGGACCAGCATCAGCATCCGCATCGTCATCAACCAAAACATCCGCATCTTCGTCATCGATTTGGTTGAGGGCGTTGCTCAAGCTGCGTAATGCGGTTGACCAGATTGTTCACGTTGCGTGTCAGCTCGGTCATAAGATTGCTTGTTCATTCATGAATGTTCGTAAGCTCGCCTTTGGACACGCACTCATTGAAGTCCGTCGGAATTCCTGCCATTGTTAGAAGATAGAAAAAATACAACAGCAAAGGATTATCCCTATCAACTAAAGGAAACCAAGTGGTGTTGGTAGAAGTGGAACTGGAATGCAAAATCACAGGCGGCTTACCACCGTCTTGCCTGATTCTTACCAACGCCAACCAGATCAAACAAAGTGACGAAGCAATCTGTTGTTGAGCGTGGGTAACAGTTGCAAGATAAACCTGTGCTGACAGAAGTATATGTGGAGCTATAGGTAGGCACAATATGACAGCAAGGATTAGCATTAACGAAAGCAGATTAGCAAAGTTCAATAAGTATCCACAGCACAAGTCACAATTGCTGGCTAAGAACGTGTGTAGACGTAGCGCAACAAGATGAAACAAAGAACGATGGAAAGAACTCACAGAACAAGCAAAGAATCTGAATTTTCTTTTGTCCTGAATTTTCCCTTGATTTTCCAAAAAGGTACTAATAGGAATCAAACTTTTTTTATTTTTTCACTATTTTTTATATTTTTCCTTGAACAAGGATCACAAAAGATGTACCACAAAATTGGCGCCTGCAACTGAGGTCGGATGTGGGGTCTACACAAAATCAGCAAGTTCTCTGAAAAGCGTGCTGAAACCTTGTCAATTTTTTTTATTTATTTTCCCGATTTTTTTTTGGCAATTTGGAGGGACCAAACAGGGCGAAGCCTAGTTTGGGTGAGGTCCAAACGGTGTCAAGAATCGCCACAAAAAATTTCAGATTTTTCGGACAAACGAGCGAAAAGTTATGTCTGTTTTACCGAATGTACCTCAAGTTATGTTTTCTGGAAGGCACACACAAAAATCGGCAGTAAGAGCAACTCGGCAGCGGCAGTTAAGGCAAAGCGACCCGAAACTCCAACACCGATCACAAGATCATGCGTCCTTGTGACTAACAACAGAAGGTAGATGCCAGATGATGTAAGGAGGGCTGCGATGCAGGCAAAAATTAGAGCGGTTGGCAACCTGTCTAGGGTTTGCGCGGCGGCGAGAAATTACACAAGGCGGCTAGCGGGCAAGTCGAGTAATGTGGTGGCTTCGACTTGTTGTTTAGGAACGGTGGATGGGATAGCGGCGAAAACAAAGAAACAGCAACGGGCACGATGAACTACGACGACGAACACAACCTAAACCAGCAACAAGACTCGACCACGGACACAAACTCAACAAAGCGAATCTGAAACGAAATTGCAAAGGCACAAAAGGCGATAGGACAGCGGAAATTGAAATATTTTTTGGCTTTTTGTGGACTGTAGGTAATAACAAATATGAATCTAAGGGCAAACGAGATTATACCTCGCGGGAAACCTGAAAGATCTGATACCAATTGATGAAGGACGGCCCGATCTTCCGTGAGGTAGCGATAGGTTCGATTGGTGGAGAACTCGACGTTGGCGATCCGGCTTCAAATCAGACACGATTCGAACCCTGCAACCGTTACACACACTGCTCCGTTGGTTATCAACCAAGCACAACTTGATTGACCTCGCCAAGAAGGCTAATCCTGCAAGCGAATCGAAGAACACAAGCAAGAAGGTAAAGCACGCAATCTGAAATTGCAGATATGAATATCACGAATATATTAGAGGGGTTCAAGAACTCGGTTCCAAAGGACTAATCGACACAGTGGAGGAGATCAAGAACGGGGGCCCTGGATCACTGTAAAAGGATTTGTCACCACAGTTACAATGAACGATTCAGTTTCTCGGTGGAAAACTAAACTCAAAACAAACCCAAGACCTAACGACGGCGGCGGCGGCTAAATATAGGGTTTAGGTCGTCGCCCCTGCTGGACGCGCCCCCTAATGGGCTCCAAGACGATACACGGCCCAACGGACCAAAATACGGTGACGCAGCACCCTGGCAGATTCTGGACGCTGACTTGTTTCGACGATTCCCGTTGACTCCGGACGTATTTTGACGTGATTCCAAAGCCATTGGTTAGCTTATCAAATTATCTTTCCAAGCATATCTGGTTCGTCGAAAACGGAGTCCGTATGCATCCGGGGCGTTGATTTTACTCGGGACTGCTCCTGAATTCCGAGGGTGACGTGAAAACTGAGTTGGAGTCGGATTGCAACTTGGGGAAGACCATGGCGTCGGTGAGTCCAACTTGGCGATGTCCTCATCAACTATGCTCTGTGTAGTTTTTGCTCCGATGCTTTATGTTTGATGCTGTAGCTTATGCTCTTTCTGATCACTAGTACATACTATGAGCTGAGCCATTTTTGAATGGTGAATTTGATAATGAACTTAAAACTTGAAAATGTTCACCATTGAGATATGCAACTAGCATGTGTAGGATGTGTTGAAGTCACATGTGCTTTTCATATATGCTAGGTTGCTATGTCTCTAGTGTTGAGTCAGTCACTTGCTTGGTATGTCATATTCTGTTTAAAATCTGAACCAAGTTAAGTGAATTGGAAAGATCGAGATGGGTTTGCTTGTTAGCACCTCACAGTTTCGAGACTGTTTCTCATTGCACTTTGAGTTAAACTTGAGCTGTGTAGTGTATGACTGAAACTGTTGCTTTAAGCTTCTGATTGCTTATGCATAGGCTTCGCACAGTTGGAAAGTTAGGCAATAACAAGCATTCAACCTCTCGCAGTCACATGCTGTTTTCTGAACTTGTGTAATTTTACCGCTGCAACTCCGATTAAATTTGAAATCACAAGTAAATGCCTAAATTGGTATCAGCATGATGATTGAACTGTACTAGGGGTAGTTCACTTGGTATACATGCTTAGCACATTTGACTTCCTGTCCATACATGTCTTGTGCTATTTTGATGGTGAATACCTTTTCGGCTACAAACTGCTCTTTTGCTCTCATTTCAGACTTAGTGATCAGTTTGAGCCTTTGCTAGCATTCTGTGCATTTTTCTGAGTCATCGGATCAGAACTCTGTCGAGCATCTTTGCACTCTTTTGAGTATACTCCTGAAGCTCCTAACTTGCATTTTGCCTCATTTGCATTTTGAAAGGGGAAATCTGCGAGTTAGCACTTTGTGCTGCATTTTCTGAGGGGGAGCTTTAACTCTTGACTAGTGCATTTTCAACTAAGGGGGAGAAATTGCAAATCATATTTCCTGGTGGTTTGCACTATTCGAGGGGAAGTTTGTTTCCGGTTGAGTCTTTGACATTTTCAATTGGTTGGGAGCGGTTTGCTAGTTGTGTTGAGCCTTAGCCTCTTTCTTGAGGGACTAACATTTGCTCTTCAGTTTTTCAATTGGTGTCGAACTCTTTTTGGTAACAGTCGGTATCGAGCTTTCTTTGCTAGTTGTGTTGAGCCTCTGTGCCTCTATCTTGAGGGACTAGCATTTTTGCTTCGATATTTTCGATTGGGATTTGCTAGCGGTGTTGAGCCTGTTCTACCTCTTCTTGAGGGCTAGCTTTGCTTTGCTTGGTTGTGTCGCCCGTTGCCCATGTCTTTGGGGGACCAAGTTCTTTCGCTCTTTCCACTTGACCTTCTTCGTCTTTGCTATGCTTTTGGGTCATTTGGTCGAGTTCTCTCTTCTCCTTCTTCCTTCTTCTCTTTCTATTATGATTTGTGTTGGTAGTTGACAATGCACTCATCAAGGGGAGATTGCGGATACATGGGTGTATGCCGGGTCTCTGAGTGATGAGTGATTGTCAACTGGGATGATGCGCATGTTCTTTGGCTTGTGTTGTGCAGGTGTCGAGCACGAATACAGTGATCGAAGGCGAGGTGAAGGTCAAGTAGAGACGTGTCGTGCCGATGGACCGAGAGTGGCGAAGGGCGACGTGAGGCTTGGACTGAGGGACCGGAGGCCCGAGGATCAGCTGTGGTGGCTGGCAGCCTGGGACAACGACGAGCGAAGACTTGCGGTCATGTGTTGCCTGAGTCTTGGACTTGGGGACACGTGTCGGTGGACGGGGTGCACGGGAGGTGCATCCCCTCTACGACGTCGGTTTGGTGGTAGAGCCAGGGAAAAACCATCGGGTGGACAGTTTCCAGGTTTGGGCCTCAAAACCTGGGTGCGGATGGTTTCCGTGTTTGGCCACAAAACTCGGGCTGAGGATGGTTTCCAGGTTTGGGCTTCAAACCTGGGCGCTGCGGGTTTGCTGAGTTTGGGCCTCAAACTCAGATGCTGGTGGGCTGGTTTCCCGGTTTGGGCCACAAAACGGGGGTTGGATGTGAAGGCTGGTTTCCCGGTTTGGGCCTCAAAACCGGGGGTGCGACGTCCAGGAAAAGGACGCAGAGCGGTGGCGGCACGTGGCGGCAATCGGGAGGTTGCGTCGAGGCAACGCTACGAGTTGTGCGGGCATGGCCGTCGGATCTACCTACCACCGAGTTGGTCCAGAATAACCTTAGGGTTTAGCTGGCTCGCTCTGTAAGTAGAGAGGGGTAGAATAGGAATAGAGTAGGCATTAGGAATAGGTTAAGTAGAGGGAGACACCCTCCTCCCTAACTATCTCAGTCATTTACTCTTTTGCTTCTAGGTTTTCCTGCTCTCCCTCTTCCCTGCTGTAGCGAACCTGAGATCCACAGAGAAGAGAACAATACCTCTGTGTTCGTGAGATTTTGAGGAAGTGAGACCATAATCTCACTATTGTAGCGTGTGGTAGCCACACGGTTGCAATTTCGTGGTTGTGATTCGCATTTCGCTCGTGTTCTTCGTGGAATCCTTTTGTCCACGTTTTTCCCGTCGCTTGATATCTTTGCTCGGTTCATCTTTTGCAAAACCGTTTGAACCAAGTTGTTCTAGGTCGTGAGGCACTTCTTTCACCGAAGGAATTCTCCTCTAACCTCACGGTCTAGGAGATCGATCGATTTACGTTTCGGGTCAAGTTTTTCTCCTCTCCCCTGAAATTCTTCGATTCATCGATTCGGAGATAGGTTCGAGCCATGATCTCTTAGAGATAGCTCACTATCCTCCTTGTGACTCCTCTCACCAAGTTTGATCCCTAGAGGATTCGTTTTGGTGAGATCGAGTCGAATCGGTGGACGAACGACCCAGTTTTGGGGTGACCGAACGCTCGCCACGGGATGACCGGATGCTAAGAGTGAGTCCGGTCCTTGAACAGCTCACTGCTGTGTTTCGTGCCCTGACCGGATGCACTAGTTGCTCACTGACCGGACTCATCCCTGGCACTGTTCACTGTGTGTGTTTTTTCTACTGACCGGACGCACTGCCTTCGACGGACGCTCCAGACTCGTGAGTCCGGTCCAACTCAGTGAGGTCTTAGATCGGCTTTTGTGTGACCGGACGCGTCCGGTCCCTGCGGACCGGACGCTAGTCAGAGTCCGGTCGTGACTGTTCTGCGCGTTTTCTTTCGCCGGTTGTTCATTCGGTGTCGGATTTGGTTTCCGTCTTTTGCGTTGGTTTTCTAGAGTTGTGTAGTGTCCCGCTGTGCTTCTTGGAAGCATCCACCCTACATCTAGGGTCGTGGACACTAGCAAACTCTAGGGTTTGCCTTTGGGTTGATTTACGGGACAGTGGCAACAAGTTTCCGAAAGGAATTTTTGAAGCTCCCATTCACCCCCCTCTGGTCGCTTTCTGGTAGCATTCTCGGTCCTTCATTAATTATCTTTTTCATAGAGAACAATGCTTAAGCCCAAATGTCATAAAATTTGTACAGCAAGCTTTATTCTGTAATGTGATTCGTCAGTAATTTTTTGTAGATTTTTCTGAAGCTGTTGCTGATATAGGCTTCTTTTTAATTGGTTATTTTGCATAATTAAGTGTGTAGTGTGCATTTCTGTTGTGTGGGACCAGCAGGGGTGAAATGGTCATTTCAGCACATTCATATTAGTTGCACTTTCTGGTTGCGCATAGCTACTCTGTAAATAGAGTGTTGCACTCTACTTGAGAAGAGATATGCACGTATTCGGTCAAGCTTAATGTTAATGCATCTCTTCCGTGCACATATGACATTCGCTCATCTAGTATATGCATCACGACAAGTTCGGTAGACGAGCCAGCCGCAGCAGAGGAGACCGAGGAGCAGCAGCCACAGGAGCAGGGGCCAGGGACCGTCGAGGAAGGGCTTGAAGAGGATCTTCTGAAGTGTCCGAATCACTTGCCAACACCTTCGAGAAAGGCAAGCCCCGGAGCATTTCTAACTACCTATGGTTTATAATTAACTTATCTGTACTATGCTTGTTGCATTAGTATAGGAGTTGCTTGATACCGTTGATGCATTATATTCTGTACCTTGTTACCTTGAGATATTTTCCTTGTTACCCAATTAGTGGTAGGTACGAATATATGCTTAGCCATGCTTAGACCGGTAGAAGTCGGGAAACCTTTATGTTACCCGCGAGTAATAGGTGGTTACTCGTCCGTTAACACGATATTGCCATTAAGTGGGATAACTGAGTGTTGTGAAAAATGGAGATTGGCAGATTCCTGTAGTGTTGTGCTACAGTATTTCTAGCCGTGTCGGATGGGAAAACAGTATCATGTTAAGACGGCCCTCTTGTCATGTTGAACGCATGCCCCACAATTAGCTGGAAGGATAACTCGTTCTGACCACAAAGTCGCACACTTTTTCTGGGCCAGTTCTCAGGTCCCACGCATCTGTCGAAGCCACAAAGGGGGTAGTGGGACGCGGGGGCGCGAAAAGTAAGACCCGGGTGATGGTGGTTAAGTCCAACTCCTTGGCAGTCGGGCTTGCCTCCGGGTATGATGGTGACGGTTGATACCGCGGCTTCCTGGAACAGTGTTGCGGTTATCTGTAGCTCACCGACGGGTGAGTGTGGTTTGTGTGGGGAATAAAATCACCAGCTGGTTAGGAATCGATTATAATCGCCATCGCTCCTGGATAGTGAGCACTTGACTTGAACACCGCTCTATCTTGATACTGAAATATATGGAACACGTGACCGCAACTATCATGATACTTTGGCAATTGTTATTCGGCCTGTTTGTTATATTATAGTGAGTTGGATCACTACCATGATTGTTGTTAGTGCAGGAGCTAATCTAGTTAAATAGGCCAAGCATTACTCAAACTTGCAGCTAGTAAACAGGAGAACAAGTTACTTACTACTTATGCTTTTATGCAAAACTGTTACCTCATACCAGCTCCACTGTAATCGGCCTTGCATACTCCTTGGTGTCATTTATTTCTGGTTTATGACGGGTAAGTCTAGCTGAGTACCTTCCCGTACTTATGGCTTTGTTTGCCTTGTTGTTGCAGATGGTCAGGTTTTCTATGGCTATTGCATCAACTGCCTCTGCCCTGCTTTGGGAGATAACTAGGTCACGGGCAATGACCTGTTCTATCCGTACCTTTTGCTCTGTCAAGGATGACTACTGATTGGCACTGTATCAGACTATGGGTGTGTGATTTCAAAACTATGTTTTAAGGTTGAACTTCCGCTACTTAAATTTGGAACTCTGTTTGTAATAACTAAGTTTGCTACTCCGATGAACTTATGTAATATTCTATCATGTGATGGTTGATACTGAACGATTACGATCCTATGTTGTTGATGTTGGGAAAGTTTGAAATCCTTCGAGATTTCACGGACTACCGGGGTTTATATGGGCTCAAGTGTGTAAATTTACTGCTCCAGCGGAGAATTTCGTACTTGTGCTCTTATAAACTAGTCGGTTCTGTTACAACCACGCCCGACACAACTGAGGCTGAGGCTTCAACATCAGCAATCTGGTGCTGCGTCTGAGGCAAGACAACCGAGGGCGCCATCAGCTCCCCACCACAGTTGGCGCATCAACCAGGGACCTCGATGGAAACCCCGACTTCGCCTTCGCCATGCGCACAACAAGGGAGCCCGACCAATCTCCCCCGACAACCCCGACTCTGACTTGGAACATCGAACATCTATGCCGTTTCTACCCCTAGGGCCTCGAAGCCCTGTACATTCTCATATTTTGTACAAACATTGTGTTATGAATGAATAAAAGTCATCGTTTCAAGGCACTTTTCTTTCGTTCAAAAACAAAGGTAGCCTCGACTCTATCAAATCAGAGCCAGGAGTCCCTCGGGGGCTGAGAGGGGGATAACCCCCTAAGTTCCAAAAAACTCACATGGTTTTTACCAAACTCGACGTTATTTTATTTATCTATGCCTCGAACGCGCTTCATGACTAAGTAAAAAACACCTCGAGCTCCCTAAGGGTCGAGGGGCGTCGAGACGGGAGCTCTCCTATGCCTCCGGGCTACGATACCTCCACTCACTCCCCCCCTCGAGGGTCTCAAGCCTGTGTCGAAAACTTAGTCAAAAAAGCAAAACTCAGGCAAAGAAAAATAAGAAAACTAGAGCTCAAAGACGTTTCATTATCATCTCAAATGCTCATAAGTCTTTCGTGCCACGAAGGGCCACAACGTTGCAAAAGCACTAATTATTTACATGGGCCTTCTTGCCCAGATATGGCTCAAAGGCTTCAAGCTTCGGCGCCTCCATCATCATCGTCGTCGTCCTCCTCGCTACCCGGACCTTCCTCGTCGACATCGAGGCCGTAGCCCGGGAAGGGAAAGGAGCAGCTACGTCACTTTTTCCCTAAACTTATAAGTGTTATACTTTTGTCTTCCGTAGTATGCAATAAATAGGCGCCTCTAGCTCGTCTGTTTTGTCATATACGTCCTGGGGATACCCCCGAGGCCTGAGCGCGAAGGCTCGGGGACCTTTTCATCGATCCTCAAAGTGAGGCTCGGCTCTGCCCCAACAGAGGCCAAACCTCCCTCAGGGGCTACAAGGAGAGGGGTCTCCCCGACCCGACGTCCCCGGGACTTACGTTTTGCTCGCGTTTCGAATTTTCCCTAATCTCGCCTCTTTTTTTTTTGTGCATGGAAAGGAACTAGCGTGCGAAACCTAAAGGGTCACGAAGGACACCCTGAGAGTCGAGTAACCAAGTCGTGAGAGCTACCTTCGCCTCAGGGCAGGAAGACTCCCTAGCCATTAGCTCACCTCAAAGGTATCCTAAGTACCCTAAGTGTCTCCACCGAGATCCCTCCATACGCAAAAAAGGCAAAAAACAGGCAATGAGGAATGAAATGCGAAGACGTCTTTACATTGAGCCTCGAAGGCCGCGAGCATGTTCTTTCTTACAAAAAGTATCATCCAACGGAGGACACAACACAAGGGCTCGGTGGCCCAAACTAACTTTTGTTTCTCCTCTTAAGGCTCGTCCGCGGGAGGAGTCACCGGGGGGTCTTCAGGAGCCGAGGACGCAGCTGGGGAAGCCCCACGTCCTCTTCAAAGAATTGAGCCAGGGCCTCCCCAGGGGCCTTGACGGCCTTGGTGAACTCCGCGATCTCCCACTTGGCTTCGTCTTCATCGTCCGACAAGATATAGCCTTGGCTGACGACACCAAAGTTGAGGCCATCGTAGTGGCTAGAGATCACGGCGAAGGCCCGCTTCACCCCAAGATGAAGGGCACCGCACACCCGGTCATTCACCTGACCCCTCAGGGCGGCGAGACGGCGTGTCAGGGAGCTCCTCGACTGACCTTCTACGGTCTCGAGAGTCGCACAGGCCTCGGTGGCTGCATCTTGCAGGGCCTGGTGATCCAAGGCCTCAGCCTGATAGACCGACTGCAGGGCGAGCGAGGCCTCCTCCGCCTCAGCAAGCTCTGCAGAAGATCGACACAACTCGTCAAAAGATCAAAAAACACGATGATAAAACCAGGAGGTGCGGATACATGGGTGTATAACGGATCTTGAGATGATGAGTGATTGTCAACTGGGATGATGCGCATGTTCTTTGGCTTGTGTTGTGCAGGTGTTGAGCTGGATACGGTGATCAAAGGCAAGGTGAAGGTCAAGTAGAGACATGTCGTGCCGATGGACCCGGAGCGGTGAAGGGCGAACGTGAGGCTTGGACTGACGGACCGGTGGCCTGAGGATCGGCCGTGGTGGCTGAGCCTAGGACAGCGACAAGTGAAGACTTGCGTGTGGACGGGGTGCACGGGCGGTGCATTCCCTCTACGGTTCGGTTTGGTGGTTGAGCCACAGAAAAACCATCGAGTGGACGGCTTCCAGGTTTGGGCCACAAAACTTGGGCTGATGACGGTTTCCAGGTTTGAGCCTCAAAACCTAGGTGCTGGCGGGTTTCTGAGTTTGGGCCACAAAAGTCAGGCGACGGACGACAGGTTTCCCGGTTTCGGCCTCAAAATCGGGTGTAACACCCTGATTTAATTTTTCCCCAATTTAATAAAAGGAATTAGAAATTAATTAGGTTGACTAGTTTTATTAGAGGAGGAAAATAAATTTATTTATCATTTTTCTGTTGCATTCATGCCATTGCATTTTTATTGAGTGGAAAATAAATTTACTAAACCGTATAGGGCGAATCGGATTTATTCTATTTAGAAAACAATAAAATATTTATGAAAAACTTTATAAAATCAAATCCAAAGTTTTATTTTCAAAACCTAGGGAAAATGTTTTTTTGAAACTTTGTGAACTGTTTTGAATTCAAACTGTTTTTAAAAGGGATTTCAAATGAATTTAGAAAAGGCTTTGAAAATGGAACAAAAGGAAGGAGAAAGGCAACTGGGCCTCATCTCACTTCCCTCTCTTCCCACCCGGCCCAGCTTCTCCCTCACCCTTCCCCACTCCCCCCCCAACCGCGTGCAGCCGGCCCAGCAGCCACTGCGGCCCAACCCCGCTCCCACCGTGCGCCCTCCCTCCTCTTCCCATCGCTGACAGGCGGGACCCGCAGGTCAGATCCCTCCCCAACCTCTCCCCGCCCTTCGCGCGACGCAGCAGCCTCACCCCTCCGCCCGCACCGATCGATCTGCTACAACCCCCACTGTCTATCCAACCCTCCCCACACCCTATAAACCCTACCCGACCCTGCGCCGCCACCACAAGGACCCTCGCCCCTCCATCTAGGATCTCCAGAGCCCGCCGCCGCCCTCACCATTGTAGAGCCCTGCCGAGCTCTCTGCCGCACCAAGAGGGCCTCCGCGAACCCCTCTCCGACCTCCAGTGAGGCTGCCGAAGCGTACCGCGTCCAGGAGACCCATCTTCGGAGTGCGCCCGAGTCGGGAAGCCACCCCTCGACCTCGCCGGAGACTCAGGAGGCGGGGATCTGCACTGCTCCGTCGACCGGCCACCTGCGAGCTCGGATAGGCGTCACCGACCCCTCCATCAAGCTCGTGGTGAGCCCCCTATCTCCTAGACCCTTTTATTTAATCTCTACCGAACCCTAGCGGATTCCCGAGCGAACTCCGGCGAGCTCCCTATGGCGCCGCCGCGTAGAGCCCCTGCGTCGCCGCGTCTAGTCTCACCGGCGCCGCCAGCACCCCCACTCCTCTATCCGGTGCCGTCCGATCTCCTCTGAATAGCCCAGATTAGATAAACTCGAACCGGTATGCACCAGGTGCATAGCACCATGGACCCAGTCCACACAAGCCGCGTCAGCTGGTTCACCGGCCGCGTGGCGCACCGCTCCAATCCACGGGGACACATGGCGCACACGCCAGCCGACCGCCCTCCGATCTAATCCTAGCCTCGGGCGAGTCGGAAGGAGGAAGGCCGAGGCTAACCCAGCGCTAGCCTCGGGCGAGTCGGAAGGAGGAAGGCCGAGGCTAACCCAGCACTAGCCTCGGGCGAGACAGGAGAAGAGCCCGCTGGCCTCGGGCGAGACGGAGGAGAAGAGCCGCTGGCCTCGGCACGAAGCGGAGGAAGGGGACGCTGTCATCTGGGGTCTGGTTATCTGTGGCCGTAGGCTATCGCCAGATCGACGACCGAGAGCCGCCGGTACCCCTTCGCCGCTTGTTTCGCTAAAGAGCCCCTGAACTTCATAGATATCAACCCGCCGTCCACTCCTACTATGCGCTGAGTCTGCGTTTCTTTTGATCTAGCCCCGTTTTTTCCTTGAAAATGAGGCCCGGTCCAGAGTTCTTTTAAATTCAGTTTTTATTTATTTAAAATCCGAAAATGAGTTTGATTTATTCACAGAATTGCCATCCAACTTCAAATGCTTATAACTTTTGCGTTTTAACTCCGATTCGACCCATTCAACTTGCGTTAGGTTCATAATTTCGTTCTCTACGCGGTAGATCTATTAGTTTACTGTTTTATTACTGTTTTTTGTACTGTTTTTATTTTGCTTTGTATGTGCCATGTATGTTGATTGGGCCAGAGAGTGCGGAGTACGAGGACGCTCCGACCCTTCCTGTGACCCTGCAGATTCGACCCAGTCCGAAGGCAAGTGTCCTTGAACATCATGCACCTACTTCATTTTACTTTTGGTACTAGAGTAGTTAGATCTTGTAGATGCATGCTTGTCATAATTGGAATCCCATGATATGGTTTACTAGTTATTGTTACATTATCCTTGTCGCCTGTTTTGGGTTGTTCGGGTAGAAGTCTTGCTTAGCCCTGCAGTCATGTTGGGATGGGATGATGGTCAATTATAATTAATCCTGATTAATGAACTATGAAACGATGTGGGCATGGTAACTTTTGTAGAAACATGGTTTAGGTAAATCCGGCAGGATGGAACCGTATTGGTGGTTTTGTGCCGTGGGACTCGGCAGCTGCTTTTTGTTTTGGTTCGGGGCTCGTGCTAGACATATCCTGCCTGGATCCCTAGGACCCGGTCTTGGACAAGTAACCGGCAAAACAGCGCAGCCATGAGATCTGGATGGGCTGGACCTGGCTAATTAATTAGTTTTCTCCAAGTTATGCTACACGGGGTTTGTATAGTGGCTCAAGAGGGGTCCCTTGGGGTCGCTGACTTATGGACAGGGGAGAAACCTTAGAGTACGTGTAACACAGGCTTGGAGGGGCTTTGTAAAGGCCTTGCAGTGCAACCCGCTATGCACCTCGGCAGTGTTTAGCGTGACGGGTAATGCACGACTCATGGGTAACGATGTGCAACCTCTGCAGAGTGTAAAACTGATATATCAGCCGTGCTCACGGTCACGAGCGGCTTGGACTTCTTCGAGATTAGTTGGTGGGGTTGGTTCCAGTTCGTTAGAGAAGCCATGGGTTATTAGTCTCATATGACATGGGTACAGAGGCTTCTTCTACGCGGGTTACTGCTTGGTCGGGAGTGACTCCCAGGCTCGGGCGCCAGACCTGGTGTTATTACGGAAGGTAGCTCTCTAGTCGTGACGTATGGAACTAATACACATAGGACTCCTTGTAACGGCCTGGTTCTGGTCATCTGATGGACTTCAGGTGTGGTTTGCCTGATGGATTTCAGGTGTGGGTACTTGGTGCGACTCAAGTGTTGGTTACTCGGTGTGACTCCGAGTGTGGTCTTGCTCGGTGCGACTCCGAGTGTTGTTACTTTACTACAGAGTCTGTCTATAACCTAGTAAATAGGTGCATAGGATTAATAGGATTTAATAGGATGTGTCGCTTTAGGCGCTTGAGTCAAACAAAGTCAGCCTACCTTTGTTATAAGCCTCATAAGCATATATTTCCTACACTTGCGGAGTACATTTCGATGTACTCACCCTTCCTCTTTGTCCCCCTGCTACCCCCACCCAGACGCTGGCGATTACGGAGACACTGGTGGCTACGTTCACGAGGAACCGGAGTATCCAGAGGACGGTGGCTTCGACCCTGACGACCTGTACTAGGATGGCGCTAACCCCGGCGACCTTCCTGTGGAGATGGAGTCCAGACTTCCGCGACTGCTTCAGAGTCTTCATTAGAGTTAGATGGTCGAGAGAGTCTGTACTTTTTATTTCAGACCCGAGGGTCATTTTGTAATAAGTTCGATATATTAATAAAAGCATTGTTTTGATATTTACTATGATGTGGATATATGTATGAAAATTGATCCTGGCATACATATATTGTGCTCCAATTTTGTTCTTAAAATTGGGGTGTCACAGAGTGGTATCGGAGCCGTGTTGACCGTAGGACGCTACCCTAGTCAGTCGTCGAGTTTACAAAACTATTTTTAAAAGCCCCATCTCTTTTCTCACTTCTGTAGACCCTTTCTCTGCTGAAATTCAAACTTTGTTTCAAAGTAGGTCCTCCAATAGTAGGATGTCCACCATAATTGTTTGAATTCGTAGCACGTTGATTGACATGTACTTGTGCACATGTTTTGATTTGGTTCTTTGTAATGATTGTTGGTGTGTTGCGACCGTCAGGTTGCAGCAGCGACATCATTTGTTAAAATGTTTTACTAATCGAATTAATTAACCAAACAGGGTTGTTATATATCTATCTATCATATCTCACTCTTACTCCTGGAAAATGTACAGATGGTTGACACCAGGAGCAGCGCGGGGTAACGCCGGTCACGCTGGCGGTAGCGGGGCAGGTGGCAACCAGCCGCCCATCCTCATCCACCTCCACCTCCGCCTCCGTACGACCCGCTCCAGATGGCCCAGGTGCAGAATGAGATGATGCAGAACATGGCCCAGATCATGCAGCACATGCAGCAGATGGCGCAGGCTGCTCAGGGTGCTCAGGGTGCAGGAGCTGCACAGCCACCCCGACCGGATGACACTCTCAGGAGCTTCATGACGACGCGCCCTCCAGTGTTCACCACGCCATAGAGCCAATGGATGCAGATGATTGGCTCGAGACGATTACAGGCAAGTTGCAGCTTGCCCATGTCGGGGACCTTGATAAGGCCCTCTACGCCTCGCACCAGCTTCAGGGCCCGGCGAAGAACTGGTGGACTGCGTACACCACAGCTCATGCGGACGCCGACTCGATCACTTGGGAGGAGTTCCGCAGGGCATTCCGCGACCAGTACGTCCCTTTCGGCGAGATCAGGGTGAAGCGCCGCGAGTTCCAGGATCTCAGGCAGGGCGCGATGACAGTGCGTGAGTATCTCACACGGTTCAGCCAGCTGTCCCGTTACGCCCCAGATGACGTGGACACAGATGATAAGAAGCAGGAGTGCTTCAGGCAAGATCTCTGACATTCTTTCATATTAAATATATTCTTCATATACCCTTGTTCATTCCTTTTGTTACCTGATCAATAATGAAATTGTTATCTGCTTCAGGCATGGGCTTAACCCAGGACTCCGCTATGCCCTAGCTTCAAATGAGTATTCCTCATTTCAGAAGCTGGTTGACCGTGCCTTCGCAGTGGAGAAGGAACGGAAGGACCTCGATGCCGATCGCAAGAGGAAGATGACGTTCCAGGGACAGTTCTCCGGCAGCTCTACTCGTCCCCGCTACGCTCCACCTGCCTCAGCTTCTAGGCAGATTCCCCAGCGCAGCAGCAGTACCGGCCGCCCCAGTCCCGGAGCCCGCTCCTCAGTCAGGCATCCAGCTCCACAGTATCAGGCTCCACCTCAGCAGCAGCAGCAGCAGCAGCCACGCCAGGCTCAGGCACCTCGCCAGGGTCTTCCAGCTCCGCAGCAGCCCCGTCCAGCACAGGGGGCAGGTCAGATTGGCCCGTGTTACAAGTGTAACCAGATGGGACACTTCGCCAACAAGTGTCCATTAAGGCAGTCAGCTCCACCGCAGTCACGTCCGCAGGCCAGCCCCAGAGCTACACTCGTGGTCGTGTGAACCACGTGACGGCAGAGTCTGCTCAGACGGCACCAGATGTGGTGTTTGGTACGTTCCTTGCTGACTCTCACCCAGTTACAGTCTTGTTTGATTCTGGAGCATCTCATTCGTTCATATCAGCACCCTGCGCATCTAAACATAATATGAATAGAGTGTTAATGAAAAAGCATCTGCTAGTGTGAACTCTCCTGGAGGAGAACTGATATCGAGGCATGTGTGCCCGAATGTGAGCTTAACCATAAGGGGGGGTTAGTCTTTCCCACCTCTCTTATTGTTCTGGATTCCCAAGGTATTGATGTCATTCTGGGAATGGATTGGCTACGCAAGTACCAGGGGTCATTGATTGTGCTCAGAGGCTCATCACAGTGAAGCATCCAGATGGCACGGAGATTGTGTATCGAGCACCGACAAAGATGATGAAGAAAAGCCAGAGCATATGAGGCTGTCGTGGTACCTGATATCCGAGTTGTCAAGGAGTTCCCTGATGTCTTCCAGAAGGTGCCAGGTATGCCACCTGATCGTGAGATTGAGTTCTCTATTGATTTAGTTCCTGGCACTGCACCTATATACAGGCGACCATATAGAATGGATGCCGAAAAGCTAGCCGAGCTGAAGACGCAGATCCAAGAGCAGTTAGAGAAGGGGCATATTCGTCCTAGTACATCCCCGTGGGGAGCCCCTGTGATTTTTGTTCCGAAGAAGGATGGAGGCCTACGGATGTGTGTTGATTACCGCGCATTGAATGAAGCTACCATCAAGAACAAGTACCCGATTCCTCGCATTGATGATCTGTTTGATCAGTTGAAGGGTGCTCATGTGTTCTCGAAGATTGACCTGCAAACAGGTTATAACCAGCTGAAGATTCGTGAAGCTGATATCCCGAAGACGGCGTTTGTGACTCGATATGGGCTATATGAGTACACCAGTGATGTCCTTCGGCTTGACTAATGCCCCAGCTTTCTTCATGTATCTGATGAACAAGGTCTTTATGGAGTTTTTAGATCTGTTCGTCGTGTGGTGTTCCTTGATGATATCCTGATATTCTCGAAGACTGAAGAAGAACATGAGAAGCATCTGAGATTAGTGTTGCAGAAGCTCAGAGAGCATCGGTTGTATGCAAAGCTGAGCAAATGCGAGTTCTGGTTGAAGAAATGCATTTTGGGGCATATCATCTCAGAGGGTGGTGTATCAGTGGATCCAGGCAAGGTCCAAGATATATTGGACTGGAAGGTACCTGAGAGCGTTACTGAGATTCGGAGTTTCCTCGGTATGGCAGGATATTATCGCAGATTCATTGAGGATTCTCCAAGATCGTGAAGCCGATGACGAGATTGACTGAGAAGGGTGCCAAGTTTGTATGGTCCCCTGAATGCCAGACTGGTTTTGAGGAGCTGAAAGCGAGATTGACCTCTGCTCCTATTCTGTCATGCCAGATGTCCAGAAGAACTTCACGGTCTTGTGATGCTTCGCGTCAGGGTCTGGGATGTGTGCTTATGCAGGAAGGTCGGGTGATTGCTTATGCCTCGAGACAGCTCAGGAAGCATGAGCTGAACTATCCTACACATGATCTGGAGTTGGCAGCAGTTGTTCATGCTCTGAAGATCTGGAGGCACTATCTGATGGGCAAGAAGACAGAGATATACAATGACATAAGAGCTTGAAGTATATTTTCACCCAGCCAGATCTGAATCTTCGCCAACGGAGATGGCTAGAGTTGATCAAAGATTATGATCTGAGTATCAACTATCACCCGGCAAGGCGAATGTTGTTGCAGATGCCTTGAGCAGGAAGGTCTACTGCAATGTGCTTGAGATCAAGGAGCAGCAGCCCGAGTTGCATGAGGAGTTTGAGAAGCTCAACTTGGGTATTCTTGGTCATACTGATGCAGTGGCCTTGGAGGTTGATCGACCTTGGAGCGTGATATCGAGCAGGGCAGCTCACTGATGAGTACTTGCTAGAGATCAGACAGATGATCAAGGAAGACAAAGCCCCTGGATTCACGGAGGATGATCAGGGTGTCTTATGGTTCAGAGGCAGGATCTGTGTTCCTGATGTAAAGGCTATCAAGGAGATGATTCTGAGGGAAGTTCATTATTCAGCCTACTCTCTCCATCCAGGTAGTACCAAGATGTACCAGGATCTGAGGCAGTATTACTGGTGGTATGGGATGAAGAGAGATGTAGCAGAGTATGTGGCCTTGTGTGACACCTGTCAGAGGTTAAGGCCCAACATCAGAGACCAGCTGGTTTGCTACAGCCCCTGCAGATTCCAGAGTGGAAATGGGAACAGATCAGCATGGATTTTCATCACTGGTTTGCCTAGGACACAGTCTGGATATGACTCTATCTGGGTCATAGTTGATCGTTTGACCAAAGTGGCTCACTTCATTCCGGTCAAGGAGACATATCAGGGTCTGAAGCTGGCAGAGCTGTATATGTCCCGCATTGTATGCTTGCATGGGGTACCTAAGATCATAGTATCTGACAGGGGTACACAGTTCACATCCAGATTCTGGAAGCGGTTGCATGAGTCTATGGACACTCGCCTCAGTTTCAGTTCGGCTTATCACCCTCAGACTGATGGTCAGACAGAGAGGGTGAATCAGATTCTAGAGGATATGTTGAGAGCCAGTGCGCTTCAGAACAGCCAGAGTTGGGATGTGAGTCTGCCTTATGCAGAGTTCTCATATAACAACAGCTATCAGGCCAGTCTCAAGATGTCCCCCTTTGAAGCACTGTATGGCAGGAAGTGCAGAAACACTCTGTTCTGGAATCAGGTTGGAGAAAGGAAGTCTTTGGCCCTGAGTCTATAGAGGAAGCTGAAGAACAGTCAGACAGATCCGAAGCAACCTGAACAGCTCAGTCTAGACAGAAGAGTTATGCAGATGTCAGACGACGTGAGCTGGAGTTCCAGATTGGGGACTATGTCTCTCTGAAGGTGTCACCCTTCAGAGGTCTTCGGAGGTTTAATGTCAAAGGGAAGCTATCTCCGAGGTTCATTGGCCCTTTCAAGGTGATTGACAAGAAAGGTGCAGTTGCTTATCAGCTGAGTTGCCTGCACGTCTGGCAGGTATTCATAATGTGTTCCATGTATCCCAGCTGAAGAGATGCCTCCGAGTTCCAGAGGAGCAGTTGCCACTTGAGGAGCTTGATCTGAGAGATGATCTGACATTCTCCGAGCCGATCAAGATTCTGGACACGATGGAACGGGGTACTCGCAACAAGAGGATTAAAATCTGTCAAGGTGCAATGGAAGCATTACTCCAGAAGAAAAGCCACATGGGAGAAAGAAGATGATCTTCGGGCAGATTTCCTCATCTCTTCGCCGACTCTTCCTAATCTCGAGGACGAGATTCTTCTAAGGGGGGTAGGTTTGTAACACCCTGATTTAATTTTCCCCAATTTAATAAAAGGAATTAGAAATTAATTAGGTTGACTAGTTTATTAGAGGAGGAAAATAAAATTTATTTATCATTTTCTGTTGCATTCATGCCATTGCATATTTTTATTGAGTGGAAAATAAATTACCAAAACCGTATAGGGCGAATCGGATTTATCTATTTAGGAAAACAATAAAATATTATGAAAAACTTTATAAAATCAAATCAAAGTTTATTTTCAAAACCTAGGAAAATGTTTTTTTGAAACTTTGTGAACTGTTTGAATTCAACTTGTTTTTTAAAAGGGATTCAAATTGAATTTAGAAAAGGCTTTGAAAATGGAACAAAAGGAAGGAGAAAGGCAACTGGGCCTCATCTCACTTCCCCTCTCTTCCCACCCGGCCAGCTTCTCCCTCACCCTTCCCCACTCCCCCCCCAACCGCGTGCAGCCGGCCCAGCAGCCACTGCGGCCCAACCCCGCTCCCACCGTGCGCCCTCCCTCCTCTTCCCATCGCTGACAGGCGGGACCCGCAGGTCAGATCCCTCCCCAACCTCTCCCCGCCCTTCGCGCGACGCAGCACCTCACCCACCCCTCCGCCCGCACCGATCGATCTGCTACACCCCCACCTGTCTATCCAACCCTCCCCACACCCTATAAACCCTACCCCGACCCTGCGCCGCCACCAAAGGACCCCTCGCCCCTCCATCTAGGATCTCCAGAGCCCGCCGCCGCCCTCACCATTGTAGAGCCCTGCGAGCTCTCTGCCGCACCAAGAGGGCCTCCGCGAACCCCTCTCCGACCTCCAGTGAGGCTGCCGAAGCGTACCGCGTCCAGGAGACCCATCTTCGGGAGTGCGCCCGAGTCGGGAAGCCACCTCGACCTCGCCGGAGACTCAGGAGCGGGGATCTGCACTGCTCCGTCGACCGGCCACCTGCGAGCTCGGATAGGCGTCACCGACCCCTCCATCAAGCTCGTGGTGAGCTCCCCTATCTCCTAGACCCTTTATTTAATCTCTACCGACCCTAGCGGATTCCCGAGCGAACTCCGGCGAGCTCCCTATGGCGCCGCCGCGTAGAGCCCCTGCGTCGCCGCGTCTAGTCTCACCGGCGCCGCCAGCACCCCCACTCCTCTATCCGGTGCCGTCCGATCTCCTCTGAATAGCCCAGATTAGATCCTAACTCGAACCGGTATGCACCAGGTGCATAGCACCATGGACCCAGTCCACACAAGCCGCGTCAGCTGGTTCACCGGCCGCGTGCGCACCGCTCCAATCCACGGGTGACACATGGCGCACACGCCAGCCGACCGCCCTCCGATCTAATCCTAGCCTCGGGCGAGTCGGAAGGAGGAAGGCCGAGGCTAACCCAGCGCTAGCCTCGGGCGAGTCGGAAGGAGGAAGGCCGAGGCTAACCCAGCACTAGCCTCGGGCGAGACGGAGAAGAAGCCCGCTGGCCTCGGGCGAGACGGAGAAGAGCCGCTGGCCTCGGCACGAAGCGGAGGAAGGGGACGCTGTCATCTGGGGTCTGGTTATCTGTGGCCGTAGGCTATCGCCAGATCGACGGCCGAGAGCCGCCGGTACCCCTTCGCCGCTTGTTTCGCTAAAGAGCCCCTGAACTTCATAGATATCAACCCGCCGTCCACTCCTACTATGCGCTGAGTCTGCGTTTTCTTTTGATCTAGCCCCGTTTTTTCCTTGAAAATGAGGCCCGGTCCAGAGTTCTTTAAATTCAGTTTTTATTTATTTAAAATCCGAAAATGAGTTTGATTTATTCACAGAATTGCCATCCAACTTCAAATGCTTATAACTTTTGCGTTTTAACTCCGATTCGACCCATTCAACTTGCGTTAGGTTCATAATTTTGTTCTCTACGCGGTAGATCTATTAGTTTACTGTTTTATTACTGTTTATTGTACTGTTTTTATTTTGCTTTGTATGTGCCATGTATGTTGATTGGGCCAGAGAGTGCGGAGTACGAGGACGCTCCCGACCCTTCCTGTGACCCTGCAGATTCGACCCAGTCCGAAGGCAAGTGTCCTTGAACATCATGCACCTACTTCATTTTACTTTTGGTACTAGAGTAGTTAGATCTTGTAGATGCATGCTTGTCATTAATTGGAATCCCATGATATGGTTTACTAGTTATTGTTACATTATCCTTGTCGCCTGTTTTGGGTTGTTCGGGTAGAAGTCTTGCTTAGCCCTGCAGTCATGTTGGGATGGGATGATGGTCAATTATAATTAATCCTGATTAATGAACTATGAAACGATGTGGGCATGGTAACTTTTGTAGAAACATGGTTTAGGTAAATCCGGCAGGATGGAACCGTATTGGTGTTTTGTGCCGTGGGACTCGGCAGCTGCTTTTGGTTTTGGTTCGGGGCTCGTGCTAGACATCCTGCCTGGATCCCTAGGACCCGGTTCTTGGACAAGTAACCCGGCAAAAACAGCGCAGCCATGAGATCTGGATGGGCTGGACCTGGCTAATTAATTAGTTTTCTCCAAGTTATGCTACACGGGGTTTGTATAGTGGCTCAAGAGGGGTCCCTTGGGGTCGCTGACTTATGGACAGGGGAGAAACCTTAGAGTACGTGTAACACAGGCTTGGAGGGGCTTTGTAAAGGCCTTGCAGTGCAACCCGCTATGCACCTCGGCAGTGTTTAGCGTGACGGGTAATGCACGACTCATGGGTAACGATGTGCAACCTCTGCAGAGTGTAAAACTGATATATCAGCCGTGCTCACGGTCACGAGCGGCTTGGACTTCTTCGAGATTAGTTGGTGGGTTGGTTCCAGTTCGTTAGAGAAGCCTTATGTGGTTATTAGTCTCATATGACATGGGTACAGAGGCTTCTTCTACGCGGGTTACTGCTTGGTACGGGAGTGACTCCCAGGCTCGGGCGCAGACCTGGTGTTATTACGGAAGGTAGCTCTCTATGTCGTGACGTATGGAACTAATACACATAGGACTCCTTGTAACGGCCTGGTTCTGGTCATCTGATGGACTTCAGGTGTGGTTTGCCTGATGGATTTCAGGTGTGGGTACTTGGTGCGACTCCAAGTGTTGGTTACTCGGTGTGACTCCGAGTGTGGTCTTGCTGCCGGTGCGACTCCGAGTGTTGTTACTTTACTACAGAGTCTGTCTATAACCTAGTAAATAGGTGCATAGGATTAATAGGATTTAATAGGATGTGTCGCTTTAGGCGCTTGAGTCAAACAAAGTCAGCCTACCTTTGTTATAAGCCTCATAAGCATATATTTCCTACACTTGCGGAGTACATTTCGATGTACTCACCCTTCCTCTTTGTCCCCCTGCTACCCCACCCAGACGCTGGCGATTACGGAGACACTGGTGGCTACGTTCACGAGGAACCGGAGTATCCAGAGGACGGTGGCTTCGACCCTGACGACCTGTACTAGGATGGCGCTACCCCCGTCGACTTCCTGTGGAGATGGAGTCCAGACTTCCGCGACTGCTTCAGAGTCTTCATTAGAGTTAGATGGTCGAGAGAGTCTGTACTTTTTATTTCAGACCCGAGGGTCATTTTTTGTAATAATGTTCGATATATTAATAAAAGCATTGTTTTGATATTTACTATGATGTGGATATATGTATGAAAATTGATCCTGGCATACATATATTGTGCTCCAATTTTGTTCTTAAAATTGGGGTGTCACATCGGGGGATGGCCCAGGTTTCCCAGTTTCGGCCTCAAAACCGGGGGGAGGTCCGTGAAAAGGACGAGCAGAGCGGTGGCGGCACGTGGCGGCAATCGGTGAGGTCGCGTCGAGGCGGAAGCTACCAGTTGTGCGGGCGTGGCCGTCAGATCACCATCAACTTCGAGTTGGTTAGGAATACCCTTAGGTTAGCCTGCTCGCTCATTAGCAGTAGGGGTAGAAGGGGAATAATTGTTTTAGGCTATATAAGGAGAGGCAACCCCTCCCTCCAGACCATCTCAGCCATATGCTACTTTCACTTAGGGTTTCTGCTCTCCCACCCCTGTTGTAGCTACTAAGATCCATAGAGACGGTGAATCATACCTCTGTGTATTTGCTTTTTGAGGGAAACGAGACCGTAATCTCGTTGTCTCCTCGTGTGGAGAAGTTTCAACTGGAATTCAAGATCGATTTGCGTTTTGAGCAATGTTCTTCGTGTTTTGCTTTTCATTCTCTTGGTGATTTGCTTCGTTCTCTCACTCTGAGGAACGATTTTAAATTCCGTCTGAACTAAGTTGTTCTAGATCGTGAGGCGCACCTTTCCACCGAAGGAATTCACCTCTAACCTCACGAGCTAGTAGATCGATCGATTTTCCTTTCGAATCAGTTTTTGTCTCCCTTTCCTGAATTCTTCTAATTCACTGATTTGGAGTTAGGTTCGAGCCATGATCTCTTAGGGGTAGCTCACTAACCACCTTGGAACTCTCTCATACCAAGTCTAAGGCTTAGAGCTTTTGATTCGGAGGAGATCGGGTTGAATCCGTGGAAGAACAGTGCAGTTTCGATGGCATCAGACGCTGGACTCGGGGGCATCGGACGCTGAGTTCGTCACATCGGACGCTCAGTGCCACATGTCAAAGAACAACGTTTTTGAAGGAGCATCAGACACTGACCATCAGACGCTCCGTTGCCATCGGACGCTTCCGAGGGTTGAGCATTGGATGCTGAACTGTCACTGTAGCCAGTGTTCGATGACTATGCAGTGAGGTTCCAGATTGGGTCATTTTGCATCGGACACGTCCGGTGCTTCTACATCGGACGCTGGCCAGCGTCCGATGCAGTGAGTTTTGCACTGTTTCGTCTGCAGTTTGCTCTCGTTCGACTTTTGATTTGATTTTTGGTTTTTGCGTTGGATTTCCGACTTCATGATCTACAGAAATCGGGCTTCCCGCTTTGCAAAATAGCCGGAATCCCTCTCGCGTTGCTCGGGGGAGGTTGAGGTTACCCAAGTCTATCCTGTCACTAGTTGACTTGCGTGAACTTGAGTGAGAAGGTTTTTGTGGTGTCCCGCTGTGTTCCTAGGGAACATCCACCCATTCTCTTAGGTCGTGGACATCACGCATAATGCTTTGCTTTGGGGTTGTTTCTTTGGGACAGAGGCCTCAACATTTCGAAAGAAATTTGAAGCTCTCATTCACCCCCCTCTGGTCGCCTTGCTTTAGCATTCTCGGTCCTTCAGGAGTCCTACGAAACAAAAGGTCACCTTTTGCCACCCCTCCCACTTCTGGGCATCGGTGGCTGTGGCCTCAGCCGATTTTCGAGCCTGCTCCAAGTCCGCACTCAGGGCCCGCGCCTTGGACGCCTCCTCGACAGCCTGAGTGCGAAGAGCCTCGACCGTTTTCTCTCGGACTCCTCCAGTTGCAACGCCAGATCCTTAGCCTTCTCCGCCTCCCGGGCAGCGTGCTCTTGGCGTCGGCGACTGCGGTGGTCAGGTCTGAGCAGCGGAGGCACAGCCCGCCCGCCTCGGTACTCTTCTCGGCAAGCTGCATCTGGGTGCGGCGAGCTCAGCGCTCGACGTCTGAAGCTGCTCCTAGACGCGGCTCTCCTGACGGAGGAAATCCGACTTAGCCTGGGAGGTCTCCATAAGCTCCTAAGGCGGATAATCAACCGAACATTTACCCCCTTAACGACAGAACGGGAAGAAGCGGATTGCCCAAACGAGGGTCCTCACCTGGACGACCCAGGGAGGTTGAGGTTACCCAAAGTCCATCCTGTCACTAGTTGACTTGCGTGAACTTGAGTGAGGAGGTTTTTTGTGGTGTCCCGCTGTGTTCCTTGGGAACATCCACCCATTCTCTTGGGTCGTGGACATCACATGGATTGCTTTTGCTTTTGGTTGTGTTGGTACACACTTGCCCAACCTCCGCACACGTGCAGGGGTGTGGCGAAGGTTGCCAATCGTCAGGATCAAGTTAAGATGCGACGGGAACAAAAACAGCGCAAAGGAGTGATGAAACAGTGTCACTATGGCTCTATTCCCGAAAAAATCATGCGCCTTACACTGTTCACCCCCCGGTATTTATAGGGGATACCAAGGGTGGCCGACCAGATTACAATAGGGTACAAGAAAGATTCCCCCCGCTATACACACAGAAGGGCAGAATCGTACAAACACAATTGGGGCCGAAACCCTAGCCTGCTCTCCATGCGCCCGCCGCCGCTTGGCTCGTGCCCACCCTCGCGGAAATGCGAGGGCTGATCTCCGACACGCGAGGACATCCATCCAGTCGCGAAGTCCGAGTCCCCTCGCCTCCCGCTAACGCCCGGGCCTCTTGGCAAAGGTACGCGGGACGCGCGACGACTGCTTCCGACGCTCTTCACGCCCTTTGCCTTTAAGAACTTGCTAAGCAATCCGAAGGTTGGGTAGTATTCGGGGGCTCGAACGATGACTCGAGGGACCTTAACAAATAAAGAGGTGGGTTTTGGCGAAGGTACGCGGGACGCGCGAGGGTCATCTTGTTGAGCCAGCCCGCGTGGCGCCACTGCGAGGGTCCCCTTCCCCAACAGTAGCCCCTCGTTGCCTTGGATCTAAAGAACGTATTTAGGCCCAAGCAGCGCCCTTGATGGGAAACGTAACGGGACCCTTGGCAGCGACGCTCGCGGCGGCTGCTTGGGCCGGGGGCCGGTACACTGTTGTTTGTACTGTTTTGGGTCCGTCTCGTTTTTTGCACCGGGATTTCGGTGTCGTGCCGCTTTTCGTAGGTGGGGAGACTCGTCTCCCGGCCTATAAATAGATGGTGCTGGGATGGTTTTTTTTTTTGAGGTTGGCCCACTTTTTGCTCTAGCCATCTTGCTGCTGCTTTTTGCTTGTAGCGCAGGTTAGTTTTGGCTTGTTTGCGGAGGTTGAGGTGTAGGCACTCGTTGTTCAAAGTTGAAATCAATTGAAAAGATGGCTAGGTTGAAGCAGACCGCTCAAGTGCTTCTCCGAGTGGTACGGATGAAGGGGTGACCTTCGAGTTTGGTCTCAGTCGAGTTTGTGCTTCGGAGCTGACGTCTTATGTCAAGCGGGGCTAGATCGAGGATGGGAAAGCGAGGACCAGTGCTGGGGAGACAGTGCCGAAGCCTGATGCAGATGAAGTTGTTGTTTTCGAGGAGTTCTTCGTGGCTGGTCTGCGATTCTTGGTTGCTTCCTTTGTGACCTCGATTTTGCAAAGGTTTAACCTGAAGTTTCATCAGCTGACACCTTCGTGCTTTACGAAGATGTCGGTGTATGTTTGGGCGTGCCGCTCCCAGGGTATTGTCCCTCACGTCGAGGGTTTATCCGCACTCATCGTGTGCATATGCAGCCTCAGAAGATTGTTGGTGGCGAAGGTAAGACCAGTCTCGGGCAGTTTGCTGTGTATACCTTCTGCCATCGCGCCGGGTCGGAGTTGCCGGTGCAAGCCAGAAAAAAATAAGTGGACCAGCGGATGGCAAGACTTTGGTTTTATTACAAGCTTGGTGGCGACGTCGAGCTTTGCGGCGAGCTTCCGCTTCTCGGTGATGTGGGCACCGAGGCCAAGATGAGCGCCGAAGCGCATACTGCGGTTGACTGCCTGAGGGTTGTGGCGCGGTCTCAGTGCGCCCGCGACTTGGTCGAAGAATATTGCTGTGCGAAGGTGTGGCCCCTTAGCCGAAAGCAAAAATGGTTTGGAGTCGAGGATGACCCCAAGTATGAGGCTAAGGGTTTGAAGAAACCGTCAATTGATTTGAATAAGGTTTGGGAAAAGGTTCTCGCGAAGTTTCCGAGGCGCAAGGATGGAATCGAAGCTGTTTACAAGCGGGTTCAGCAGTGGGCGGAGGAGCTTGTTGGGAAATTGTCCACATTGGAGGTGAAAGCTATCCACAGCTCGGGGGTAGCGAAGGTCGAGTCAACAGGTTGTTTGACATTCTTGGGATTAAGTATGCTGATTGGCCTGCTCCGTCGAGCGAGGATGCACCGAAGAAGAGGAAGCGTGCTTCTGTGGAGGAGAAGAGATCGTTTCACGGCCGAAGAGGGGTCGTGGCCGTGGCCGCGGCAGCGCCACCGGCCGGGTAAAGGCTTTGCAACGAAGGTCGCAATGGGTTCTGGCACTGCGGTGCTTCCTCCTCCTCGGCCATGGTTTCAAGTGGCCGGGGTATTGGAAGGGTTGGAGACGGGTGCCTCGCGTGGGCGGGATTAGTGCTTTGATCCAGATCTCAGATGAGAAGGTGTCTCTGATGATGATGATGATAAAGAGGGAGAGAAAGAGGATGAAAGGGAGGGGAGCACTGACGGGATCATCTGAGGAGGTAGTGATACCTCTAGCAGCGAAGGTAATTTGATGAAGATGTGTCTATATTGGGGATGAACTATGTTGGGAACACACTTGCCCAACCTCCGCACTTGTGCAGGGGAAGGACGAAGGTGGCCAAGTGTCGGATGCAGTAGCGAAGGTGAAACGGAAGTGGAAAGTGCTCGAATTCCCAAAAGTCGTGCTTACACTGTTCATCCCCTGGTATTTATAGGGAATGCCAAGGGGTACGGGCCAAATTACAAGCGGGTACAGCAAAGATTCCTCGCCTCCACGCAGGGAGGAAGGGCAAAAGCGTAAATACACAGCTGAAGCGGAAACCCTAATCGGTCACACCCCAGCGCGCCGCCACCTGGCCCTTGTTCACCTCGGGGAGAGGTGCAGCGGTCTTGACCTTCGGCCGCGCTCGCCCTTGGGGCCGCGCACCTCCGTCATCTGCCGGACCTCCGGCTTCACTTGCCTCCCGGGGGAGAAGGACGAAGGTTTGGCCTTCGGCCGTGCTCGCCGGACCTTCGGCTTCGCCCACCCTTGGGGCGACGCACACTTGCTGCTTGCCTGGACCTTCGCTCCAAGCGAAGGTGGCGTCGTGAGTCAGCGAAGGTTTCCTGCAGTGCGACCGTCGCCTTGGACCTGCACAGAAGTACAACAAAGCGACGAGAGGGTTGTCCCCGCATCCGGGGGTCAGGGTAACGGTCTCCAATAGGAGAGGGACCTCGCAAGCACACCAGGCGTTGCGCGAGGGCTGATTTCGACCACCAGTTCGGGCGGCGCCTCTGCCGAGGGTCCTTTCCCCAACAGTAGCCCCTCGTTGTCTTGGATCTAAAAAACCGTGTTTAGGCCCAAGCAGCGCCTTTTAATGGGGACAGAACGGGGCCCTCGGCAGCGACGCCCGCGGCTGCTTTGGGCTGGGCCGTTGTGTTGTGTTTTATACTATTGAGGCCTGTTTCGTTTTTTGCGCCGCGTTTTTTGGTTGTCGTGCCGACACTGTCGCGGGGGGTGCCCGCTACTTGGCCTATAAAAGGAGGGGTAGTTGGGATGTGGAGACCTTGTGCCCTCATTTTGCTCTAGCCTCCCTGCTGCTGCTGTCTGCCCGTAGCGAAGGTTGTGTTCTAGTGATTTGCGAGGGTTCTGTTTGTTCGGCGTCTTGCGAGGCTTAGATAGTGATGGAGGGGCTGAAGCAAACTGCCCGCGCTGTTTCGCCCTCTACTGGTGTCGAGGGCATCAGCTTTGAGTTTGGTTTGAGCCGTGTTGGGAGTTCTGAACTGGCGGCCTATTTGAAGCGAGGGTGGATCGAGGAGGGAAAAGCGAGGATCAGCTCTGGAGAGACGGTTCCGAAGCCTGGTGCAGATGAAATTGTCGTGTTGAGGAGTTTTTTGAAGCTGGGCTACGTTTTCCAGTTGACTCGTTTGTTACGGCCGTTCTGCGGAGGTTTAAACTGAGATTTCACCAGCTAACACCTTCGTGCTTTACGAAGATGTCGGTTATGTTTGGGCCTGTCGGTCGCAAGGTATTGCTCCCCAGGTCGAGGGTTTTGTGCGGACACACCGTGTGCACATGCAGCCTCGCAAGGTTTCCGACAGCGAAGGTATTGCGAGGCAGGGACAGTTTGGAGTGTACACCTTTTGCCACCGTGCTGGGTCGGAGCTACCGGCGCAGGCGCAGAAGAACAAGTGGGCCAGCGGATGGCAAGAGTTTTGGTTTTATTATAAGTTTGATGTGGGTTCGGAGCTTTGCGGCGAACTTCCTCCGCTTGGCGATGTGAGTGCCGAAGCTCAGATGAGCCCCGAGGCACACGCCGCTGTTGACTGTTTGAGGGTGGTTGCGCGTTCCCAATGCGCTCGTGATCTGGTCGAAGAATATTGCTGCGCCGACGCGTGGCCGCTAAGCCGGAGACAGGCTTGGTTTCCGGTGGAAGACGATGCGAGGTACGAGGCTCGCGGATTAAAGAAGCCGAAGCTCAATTTGGGCAAGATTTGGGAGAGGGTTTTTAAGAAGTTTCCGAGACGTCAGGATGGTGTTGATGCTATTTACAAACGAGTTCAGCAGAGGGTTGAAAATCTCGTTGGGAAGTTGACCACCCTCGAGGTTAAAGCTATCCACAGCTCAGTGGGGAGCGGGGGTCGTATTAACAGGGTGTTTGACCTGCTTGGGATAGAATATACAAATTGGCCTGCGCCGACGAGCGACGACGCGCCCAAGAAAAGGAAACGCGTTCCTGCGGAGGATAGCGGTGTGGTTTCGCGGCCGAAGAGGGGTCGCGGTGGAGGTCGGGGTGGCACCGGCGGCCGGGCAAAAGTTATTTCATCGAAGATTGTTACGAGCTCTGGTGCCGTAGGAACTTCATCCTCGGCCGTGGCCTCGAGTGGTCGAGGTTTTGAAAAGGTGGAGGGCGAGCGCCTCGCGTGGGCGGTATCGGGGCTTTAATTCAGACCTCGGAAGACGAAGGCGTTTCCGAGGACTCCGATGAGGAAGAGAAAGAAGGGGAAAAGGATGTCGTGTCTTCCGGCGAGGGCAGTACTTCATCCAGTAGCGAGGATGACTCCGATGAAGCCGTTTCTGTGGAGGACAGCCGAGGGAAGAGGGTAGCTCGTCCAGCGCTGTTGATGCGGCTGCACAAGATATTGAGGAAGTGCTGCGGGATGTGGAGGGGGTGAGCCCACGACGGGGGTCTGTGCCCGATTATGCTGGTTCACACATTTGGGTCGAGGGGTCCGAAATTAAGGGTGATGTTGGCCCGGACCAGACCCCTGGAAAGAGGCCGTATGGCGAAGCTAGCCTGGCGAGCCTTCCTTACTATGCGAGGGAGCTGGGTGTTACGGACCCGGCGACTCATTTGTATACGAGTGCGGATCTTCAAGCCACCCGCTTGCCTTGCTCTCCGGAGGAGAGGCGATTCTTGGGCCGTGTATTTGACCGGGTTTGTCTGCCGGAAGTGGAACTTCGGCTCGCCGGCGAGCCTTTGGACAATATCCACGATGATATTGATGTGAAAGTGGCGGAGCTGATGCTTCTCAACCGGTCGGCACGTCGAAGGGCCAGCTATAACCTGCATTATCTGAACGACCGGTTGAAAGAGGTGCAGAAAGAGAACAAAGACCTTCGCCGGAGCTTGCAAGATAAAGATGGTGAGCTGAGGGCCGCCTTGGAGGAGGCTGAAAAATGGAAGAAGCAGGGGCAAGAGGCTGCAAAGGCCAACGCGGAGCTCATCGCCGCGGGTCAGCAAAAGGATAAGGACTTGGTGTCTATGAACAAGCGCGTGGAGGATTTGTCGGCGGAGGTGGCGGCCCAGGCCGAAGCTTGGCGTGGTAGTCTGTCGAGGGTTAAAACCAAGATGGATGCATGCTTAACTGAAGCCGGGGGTTCAGCTGGGGAGCCACTTCCTGTGGTTGGCGCAGAGGCCTTCGAAGGTTGGTTAAGTAACGAGCTAGATGTGTTCAGCTCGTTGGTTGGGAATGCTGCTGACTTTGGCGGGTATGCTGGGGCGCTGGCGATGGCTGGAACGCTTCGCCAAGCGGACTGCGAGCATCTTCGTAAGATAAAGAAACCCAACCACATTTTTCCAACCGTCGAAGAGGTTCGACAGATGAAGATTGATGACGCCGAGGTCCGGAATTGTGCAATGCGGTTCCTTCGCCGATTTTGGATTGCAGGCGGCGGTCGGGCTCTTGCCTTCGAGGAGGCTGCCGAGGCTACTCGTCAGGTTTGTGTTGAGGGTGTTGTTTCTTCGGTATTGTTTGATGATTGTGAGTTTGGAGTTGAGAATTGAATTATTTGGCCCTTTGGTTTTTTACAGGCTCGGAAGGATGCGATGCCTTCGCCGCCTACTGCTCAAGAGGCCGGCGGCAGCTCCGAAGGCGCTCAGACTCTCACCTCTGCGGAGGTGCTGCCGGTGGCGGTTGAGGGATATGTGGAAACGACAATCGTCGGCGAGGGTACCTCACAAGATGCGGCTGCGAGTGGCAAAACCGCGCAGGATGCGAAGAATGCTGCTGGCGAAGCTGTGACGGCTGAGGTTGAAGAAGCCCGGCAGGTGTGATCGCGTGGGATTGTGTAGATGGGGATGTTTTGGTAGGAGCAAGATGCTTGTAATGACTTCGATGCATGCTGCGACGTTTTATACTGTTTTATGTGAATGCAGGTTCCTGATGGAACCGTGCTTGAGGTTTTTGACGTGACGCCGTTAACACTTAACTACCAGGATGTTTTTATAACTGGTGAGTCCTGGGCTCGTGCGAAGTTAAAACATCCTTCGTTGTCCTTCGAGCGTTTTTGGTGGTCGAAGGTGCGAAGGTACGATTTGAAGAATAGTAGGTCGAGCAGCTTTTGGCGCGATGCTGACTTTACTGATCGGCAAGCTACGCGTTATTTGTTTGGTTCGTCTTCGACTTCGCAAGCCGTGTTAGATGATGATATCGATGATAGCACTGCGTTGGACTATTTATTCGGGCGAAGCAATCTTGCAGTGGACTCCGCCGGGTCGCTGGTGGTTCCGAAGAGGAACCGTTGGAGGTTGACGAAGTGCCCCGCACGTATATGTATCGGGCGAGGGTTTTGACTGGTGAGTTGCCGATTGTGCCGGTAACTCCTTTGTTGTGGGGGCCCATTGTTGCGGTTGAGCCGGAGTTCGAGGAATTTAACGGGGGCCCTGATGATTTGATGCTGATAGAAGGGAACGATGGTTCCTTGTAATCTTTGTAATTTGCATTGTTTTGTTTGTGGTTGTAAAGATATTCTATGAACTGTCAGGGAAAGATGTAATAGTTGTGTACAACGACACTTCGTTTCTTTTAGCGAGGCTCACGCATTTGCTCTTGTGAGCTTGTTTTGAAAAAACAGCGACGCCCCCTTTTTCTTTAGCGAGGCTCGCGCATTTGCTCTCGTGAGCTTGTTTTGAAAAAACAGCGACGCCCCCTTTTTCTTTAGCGAGGCTCGCGCATTTGCTCTCGTGAGCTTGTTTTGAAAAAACAGCGACGCCCCCTTTTTCTTTAGCGAGGCTCGCGCATTTGCTCTCGTGAGCTTGTTTTGAAAAAACAGCGACGCCCCCTTTTTCTTTAGCGAGGCTCGCGCATTTGCTCTCGTGAGCTTGTTTTGAAAAAAACAGCGACGCCCCTTTTTCTTTAGCGAGGCTCGCGCGTTTGCTCTCGTGAGCTTGTTTTGAAAAAACAGCGACGCCCCCTTTTTCTTTAGCGAGGCTCGCGCTTTGCTCTCGTGAGCTTGTTTTGAAAAAACAGCGACGCCCCCCTTTTCTTTAGCGAGGCTCGCGCTTTGCTCTCGTGAGCTTGTTTTGAAAAAACAGCGACGCCCCCTTTTTCTTTAGCGAGGCTCGCGCATTTGCTCTCGTGAGCTTGTTTTGAAAAAACAGCGACGCCCCCCTTTTTCTTTAGCGAGGCTCGCGCATTTGCTCTGTGAGCTTGTTTTGAAAAAACAGCGACCCCCCCTTTTTCTTTAGCGAGGCTCGCGCTGTTTGCTCTCGTGGCTTGTTTTGAAAAAACAGCGACGCCCCCTTTTTCTTTAGCGAGGCTCGCGCTGTTTGCTCTCGTGAGCTTTAAGCTACAGATGTGATGGCTTTTTAGGGCTTCGCGTGTCACGTAACTTGAGCGATGCGTTTTGCGAGGGTGCTGCTTTCGAGCCCCTGGCGTGTTGTGCGAGGTGCTTGCTTTTGGACCCGCCCGATGCCTAATTAGCCCGAGGCCTAGCTTGGAGGGCTCGGATGGGACGGAAAAGGTGGGTCCGCCCGAGGCCTAGCTTGGAGGGCTCGGGCGGGACGGAAAAGGTGGGCCCGCCGAGGCCTAGCTTGGAGGGCTCGGACGGGACGGAAAAAGGTGGGCCGCCCGAGGCCTAGCTTGGAGGGCTCGGGCGGGACGGAAAAGTGGGTCCGCCCGAGGCCTAGCTTGGAGGGCTGGACGGATGGCTCGGTTTTTTTGGGTTTCGCGCCTCCCCTTATCTTGGGCGGAGGTGGGATTCGCTTTTTGCGAGCCCCTGTCGTTTGTGCCAGGGTGCTCGACTTTTTTGACCTCCCCTTGTCTTAGGCGGAGGTGGAAATTGCTTTTGCGAGCCCCTGTCGTTTGTGCCAGGGTGCTCGACTTTTTCGACCTCCCCTTGTCTTAGGCGGAGGTGGAAATTGCTTTTGCGAGCCCCTGTCGTTTGTGCCAGGGTGCTCGACTTTTCGACCTCCCCTTGTCTTAGGCGGAGGTGGAAATTGCTTTTGCGAGCCCCTGTCGTTTGTGCCAGGGTGCTCGACTTTTTCGACCTCCCCTTGTCTTAGGCGGAGGTGGAAATTGCTTTTGCGAGCCCCTGTCGTTTGTGCCAGGGTGCTCGACTTTCCTCCCCTTATCTTAGGCGGAGGTGAGTTGCTTTTGCGAGCCCCTGTCGTTTGTGCCAGGGTGCTCGACTTTCCTCCCCTTATCTTAGGCGGAGGTGAAGTTTGCTTTGAAAAGAAAAGGAATGTTTTTCGAAGCAATCTTAGCAGGTTTTCATCGAATGTAGCGCTCTTGAAAGAGATCCGCTTTTTCGATGTTTGGGAGTAGAGGGTTGGAGATTTTACTTTTTTGGGGGTTCTAGCCTGTATTAATGCTTTGGATGCTGCCTCGTTAAAAAACCTTACGCCCCTTCGTAAGGAAAAAGAGTGCAGCTCCTGTTTTTGTTAAGTACATGAGAGTAGATAACATAAAAGTGACAAAATTACATAACGCGAGGGCTCGCTAAGGCTCCGCTATGGGTAGAATTTGCGAAGGTCGTCGATGTTCCAGGTGTGTGGTAGGATATTACCTTCGCTGTCGGAGAGGTGGAAAGAGCCTGGGCGATTGCATTCTGCGATCAGGAACGGGCCTGTCCACTTAGGCTGGAACTTTCCGGCCATGCTGGCGTTTTGTTTACGGATGAGGACGAGGTCACCCTTCTGCAGGTTCTTGATTCTGACCTTTTTATCTCTCCACTTCTTGGTCTCTTCCTGATATTTGCGAAGGTTGTGAACTGCGCTGCATCTTGTTTCTTCTAGCAAGTCCTTGTCAGTTAGTATGGCTGGCTCATCACTTGCGAGGGTTGTTCTTGGTGAGACGAATTTTAGCTCCTCTGGTAACACGGCTTCTTCGCCGAACAAAAGTTTGAAGGGTGTGAACTTGGTTGCTCTGCATTCGGAGGTATTGTGAGACCAGGTGACTGCAGTTAGCTCGTCTGCCCATTTGCCTTTGGGTCTGCCTTGCAATTTTTTGGATATGGATTGGAAGATTGTTGCGTTGGCTCTTTCGACTAGGCCGTTGGACTGCGGGTGTCGGACTGAGGCGAAGCATAGAATTGTTCCGATTTGTGCACAGAACTCTTTGAAAACCTCGCTGTCAAACTGGGTGCCATTGTCGACGGTTAGATGTTGGGGGACTCCGAAGCGACAAACTATCTGCTGCCAGAAAAACCTTTTTACTGCGAGGGATGTTATGGAGGACAGCGGTCTTGTTTCGGTCCATTTGGTGAAATATTCCACGGCTACCACCGCGTAGCGAAGGTTTCCCGGAGCCGTCGGTAATGGGCCCACGAGATCCATTGCCCACCTTGTAGGGGCCAGGTTGGGCATATGAGGGTTGTGGGAGCCCCTGGGGTGTTTTGGTTTTTTGCTGTCAGTTGACAACCTTCGCACTTCTTGACGATGGTTTCAGCGTCTCTCAGCGCAGTTGGCCAGTAGAAACCTTGCCGGAAAGCCTTTCCTACTAGTGCTCTTGGGCCATTGTGTGAACCACATATACCTTCGTGGATGAGTTTGAGAATGTCGTTACCTTCGGACTGTGACACGCACTTGAGCCAAGGTGAGGTTACCGAAGCTTTGAACAAGGTGTTATCCACAATCTTGTACCCTCGCACTCTTTGCTTTAGTCTGTTCTCTTCTTCTTGGAGCTGGGTTCATGGAGTCCTTTGATGTAGGCCATGAGGGTGCTCTCCAATCCTCGCACTGAATTGTGTTGATCAGCTTGATGCTGATTTCGGAAGCTTCGAAGGCTGACCGAGTGGAAACCTCGTAGAACACGTCCGGAGGGAGCTGTAGCTGCTGCGCGGCTGCTTTGGCTAAGCAATCTGCTTCGCTGTTTTCAGTCCTCGATATTGCTTTTACTGTTATGCCGAGGAAGAAAGATTCTAACCTTCGTACATATTGAAAATACTTTTGAAGCTCTGGATCTTTTGCTTTGTAGTTCTTTTCAATGTGCCCCGCAATGACTTGAGAGTCTGTGTTGATGAGTGCCCTTCGGACTGATAACGATCGCAACCTTGAAAGTGCCAGAATCACAGCCTCATATTCAGCGGAGTTGTTTGTGCACTTGAAGTCCAGCCTTCGTGCGTATCTCAGCTTCGACCCGGAGGGCGAGATTAGAATGGCCGAGGCACCGGCTCCGGTTGCGCCCCAGGCCCCGTCGACGTAAACGATCCAAAACTGGTCCTGCTGCAGCTCACCGGGGCGAGGGTCGGGTGTCCATTCTGCTATGAAATCAGCCAGCACCTGCGATTTGATCGCTGTTCTGCCAACGAAGGTTACAGCATAACTATTAAGCTCGACTGCCCATTTTGCTATTCTTCCAACGGCTTCGTTGTTTTGAAAATGTTCTCGAGAGGGTACGTCGAAGGTACATGTATCTCGTGCGCCTGGAAATAGTGCTTGAGCTTTCTTGATGCCATGACGACGGCGTATGCTATTTTCTCAAGCTCCGAATAATTTCTCTTTGGGCCTTCGAGGGTTTCTGAAACATAATAGATTGGGGCTTGTCTGGTTCTGTTGTTTTCGTGGAGCTCCTTGATGAGGACTGCGCTTGCAGCGTGTGGCGAAGCTGCGACGTAAAGTAACAATAAGTCTCCCTTGCTTGGGCTGGTTAGGGCAGTCAAGCTGGTCAGATACTTTTTCAACTCCTCGAAGGCCTTTTGCTGCTGGGGACCCCAGTTGAATGGAGCGTTGCTTCTGAGTGTTTCGAAAAATGGTAACCCTCGCTCTGCGGATCTTGAGATGAATCTGCTAAGTGCTGCCAAACGACCGGTCAGACGCTGAGCTGCTTTCTTGGTCGTCGGAGGTTCCATGTTCATGATGGCATCAATCTTCTCAGGGTTGGCTTCGATTCCTCTGGCTGAGACGATGCAACCTAGCAACTTGCCTTCGCTTACCCCGAAAACACATTTTTCTGGGTTTAGTTTCAGTCCGGCGGACCGGAGGTTGCTGAATACCCTCGATAAGTCTGGTATGTGGTTCTCTTTTAGTTCGCTTTGAACGACTAGGTCGTCGACATAGGCGGAGACTGCATGCTCATCCTTGAAAACTTCGGAGGTCATGCGAGCGAAGGTTGAGCCTGCATTTTTCAAACCTTCTGCCATTCTTCGGAAGCAAAAAGTGCCCGAGGGTGTGATAAAGCTTGTTTTTTCTTCGTCTTCTTCATTCATCCAGATTTGGTGATAGCCTGAGAAGCAATCGAGGAGGGATAGCATTTGGCAGCCTGCCGCTCTGTCGACCAGGGTGCTTATGTTTGGGAGGGGGAAGTCATCCTTCGGACAGGCTTTGTTCAAGCAAGTGAAATCGACGCACATTCGCCATTTTTTATTCTTCTTTGGACTAGGACCACATTTGAGAGCCAAGTTGGGTATTTGACTGGGCGAATGACGCCTGCGTCCAGAAGCCTTTTTACCTCAGCCTTCGCTGCCTCCTTTCTTTCTTCTGACATCTTGCGAAGCTTTTGTTTGATTGGGCGATAACCTGTCTTGATGTTCAGGCTATGCTCGATCATTGATCTGTTGACTCCTTTTAGGTCTTCCGGACCAAGCGAAGGTGTCGGAATTTTCTCTGAGGAAGGTGACGAGGTTGCCTTCTGATTGAGGGTCTAGATTGGCTGAGATGATCACCTTTCTTTCGGCATTACCCTCGAAGAGTTGGACTTGTTTGGTTTCGTCCTTTGGCGCCGCCTTCACTCTGTCATTGCGGACCTCGCCCTCGACGCTGATACCGGGGGTTTGAGGTTTTGACAAATTGTGTACATTACGTTGCCCCGGGGCTACGTTCCCTTCAGCTGTCCTTGCAATGTCCTGGTCCCCAAATACCGCGACCACACCCTTCGGAGCGGGAAGTTTCATGCATAGGTAGGCGGGATGGATGACCGCATTGAACGCGTTTGTGACCCCTCGGCCAAAAATGGCATTGTATGGGTAGAACATGTCGACGACATCAAATGTTATATGTTCCGTCCTGCAGTTGATTTGGTCGCCGAAGGTCACGGGCGGCAGAGAAATTTTCCCGACGGCTCTCACTTGTTGACCACCGAAACCGTATAGGGGGTTGTCGGCCGGTTGCAAAAGATTTCTGTCAAGCTTCATGCTGTCGAAGGTTGAGGCGAACAAGATGTCAGCGGAGCTACCTGTATCGACCAGTATTTTGGTGACAGTCCACCCAGCGAGGTTGGTTTCGATCACCATGGCATCTGTGTGAGGGTAATCTCTTAGCTTCATGTCACTGGAATCGAAGGTTATGGGGATGTGGGACCAACGGCCGAATTTATGTGGTCCTTCGACGGCCACGTGGTGAACGCGTCTGGCGTGTTCCTTCCTCTGCCGTTTGTTACCATGGTCTTCATTTGAACCTCCGGTGATAGCTAGAATCACACCGAAGGTCGAAGTTGGATTGTTGATGGTCGTTTGGCTCGGGGCTTCGGCTTTCACGGGTTGTGGTGCTGGTAACGCGGGGATGGCTGGTGGTGGTGGTGGCAGAGCGCTGGTGGCTTGGTGGGTTGTTGGAATTTGGTTTTGGGGGGTAGCTGGGTATGTGACTGTGTAAGGTGGGTTTTGGCGTTGTGGGGTGGTGGGTTGGCTGATAATGGGTTTGGTTGTAGAGTGGGTGGTGGGTGTAGGGGGGTTGTTGCGAAGGTAGGCCGTAGTTTATGGGGGTATAGTGGTATGTTGGATTTGGTGGGTGGAAGCTTGGTTTCCTTGTGTGGTTTATGGTTCGGGGGTCTGACGGAGCAGGTTTCCTGGATTCCTGGAATCTTTTCCCTTGGCGAAGCATTCGCATTGCTTTGTTGTGTGCCCCTTTCCCATTCCACAGAAGTGACAATACATTTTGGCAGGATCTCGCTGCTGGTAGCGCTGGTTTGGCGGAGGTGGCAAAACCTGCGGGGCTTGGCTGCTCGGATGTTGAGCGTCCCGTGTTTGATGTTCATAGTTTGTTGCTTTGTTGATTGCACCGACGTTGCTTTGCTCTTGGCGAAGGTTGCTTTCTCTCGGTTGAGGCCTCGGCTGTGGCCTCTGCTGAGACCTCCGAGCGTCGGACTTCGCTCTGAAATCCATATCAGCTCTACAGTATCTTTCCATTGTTTCATGCAACTCCTCGATCGAGTTTGCCGGTTTTCTGGCAAATTTTGAGGAGCATGGTCCTGGGCGCAGGCCACTGACTGCAGCGAGGATGACAGCCTCGTCAGATATCCCAGGGGTCCTTGCTCTGATTTGAATGAACCTTCGCCAGTAATCTTGGAGCGGCTCGCGCTCTTCTTGCTTGCAATTGAAAAGCTCGATGGGGTTTTAGCGGGGCTGGGTAATGCCCTTGAAATTTGTACACAGCTTGTCTCTGAGGGTGATCCAGGAATCCACAGTTCCAGGGCGAAGGTTGCTGTACCAAGTTTGTGCGATGTCTCGCAGAATGATGACGAAGGATTTTGCCATTGTTGATTCATCCCCGCCTGCTGCGGCAACTGCCGCTTCGTAGCTCATGATGAACTGGCGAGGGTCGGAAAGTCCATCGTAGCGAGGTAGGTTTTGTGGATTGTAACATGGTGGCCAGGGCTGGGTTTGGAGTGTTTGGGAGAGTGGTGACTTTGGATCATACGGCATTTGGTGTTGCTGATGCCTTCGCTGAATGCGAAGGTTTTGTTCTCTCTCATCTGGGTAGAGCTGGCGGAAGTTTGGGTGTCTCACAGGATATGGCTCTGGGTGTGGTGGTGGTGGGGGTGGGGGTGGAGGATGGTTACGATGGTTATCTTGATTCTGTTCCTCGTTCCCTCTTGCAGCGGGGGTATCTCCTCATCGTTCCAGCCTTCGGCTTCGGCTTCTGCCGCAGCGAGGGATTCCTCCATACGGCGAAGCTGCTCCCTTGCCTCGTCAGCCCTCTGCCTGATTGAGCGCAATCGGTTATGCCTCTCAAGCTGTTCCAGGCGCCTCTTCTTCTCTTGCAGCTCAGCTTCGAGCCTTTCGAGGGCTTCGAGGCCCATTCTCTTCTTCGCTCTCCCTTCTCCCGAGGTGTGAGGGTGTGCGGCTGCGTCGCCATTCGGACCTGAGGGCCCAGGGATTGGGGTTCTGGGGTGACATTCTCTTCCCCCGAGGGGTTGCACAATTTCTTCCGCAGGAGGGACCACCGTCGCTGTCTCTCTGGGCACACGTAGGTCCCTCGCTGGGTGAGCTCTCTGTTTCCCGCCATGTCAGATTTCGACTGTCGACTTCGATCCCCACGGTCGGCGCCAAACTGTTGGGAACACACTTGCCCAACCTCCGCACTTGTGCAGGGGAAGGAGCGAAGGTGGCCAAGTGTCGGATGCAGTAGCGAAGGTGAAACGGAAGTGGAAAGGCTCGAATTCCCAAAAGTCGTGCTTACACTGTTCATCCCCCTGGTATTTATAGGGAATGCCAAGGGGTACGGGCCAAATTACAAGAGGGTACAGCAAAGATTCCTCGCCTCCACGCAGGGAGGAAGGGCAAAAGCGTAAATACACAGCTGAAGCGGAAACCCTAATCGGTCACACCCCAGCGCGCCGCCACCTGGCCCTTGTTCACCTTCGGGAGAGGTGAGGTGCAGCGGTCTTGACCTTCGGCCGCGCTCGCCCTTGGGGCCGCGCACCTCCGTCATCTGCCGGACCTCCGGCTTCACTTGCCTCCCGGGAGAAGGACGAAGGTTTTAGCCTTCGGCCGTGCTCGCCGGACCTTCGGCTTCGCCCACCCTTGGGGCGACGCACTTGCTGCTTGCCTGGACCTTCGCTCCAAGCGAAGGTGGCGTCGTGAGTCAGCGAAGGTTTCCTGCAGTGCGACCGTCGCCTTGGACCTGCACAAAAGTACAACAAAGCGACGAGGGTTGTCCCCGCATCCGGGGGTCAGGGTAACGGTCTCCAATAGGAGAGGGACCTCGCAAGCACACCAGGCGTTGCGCGAGGGCTGATTTCGACCACCAGTTCGGGCGGCGCCTCTGCCGAGGGTCCTTTCCCCCAACAAACTAGGAAAAAGGATGGTCTCGTCTAGTGCTGGCGCTGCGGCTACCCGGAGAGTATTGATTGATATCATTCGGGATTTTGAGCCAGAGAGTCCTTCCACGAGGGCGATTCCTGAGTTTGCAGGCTCGCATATATGGGGTTGATGATTCGAGTTCTGGTGATCTTGAATCCGAACGACCCCCAGAAGAGCCGTATGGCGAGCAAGCCGATCAAGCCTTCCCTACTTTGCCAGAAAATTGGAGTCTCTGATCCGACGATGGAACTTTTCATGAGTCCGGACCTTCGGGAATGTCACTTACAATGTGTTCCGGAGGAAAGGCGCTTTCTTGGTCGGTGTGTTTAAACGCGCGTCTGTGTGCCGAAGGCGGAGCTTCGACTGGCCAACAAGCCATTGGACAACCTTCACGATGACATCGATGTCAAAGTGGCTGAGTTGATGCTCCTTAACCGCTCGGCACGCTGGAGGTAGAATTATAATCTCCATCGTTTGAATGATCGGGTGATTGAAGTTGAGAAAGATAATAAAGACCTTCGCCAAAGTTTGGAGAATAAGGAAATTGAGCTCAAAGCTGCACTGGAAAAGTTAAGAAGTCCCGAGAGGAAGCGCAGGAGGTTGCAAACAGTAACGCAGAAATTTTGGCGGCCAGCCGTCAGAAAGAAAAGGACTTGTTGACGGCGAACACTCGCATAAGTGAGATGTCATCGGAGGTGGCTTCGCAGTTGGAGGCTTGGCAGGGGTGTATGGGGCGAATTAAGGTCAAACTTGATAACCGCTTGATCGAGGCCGGGGGTCTGCCTGGTGAACCCCTGCCTGCCGCCAGTGCGGAGGCCTTCGAAGGTTGGTTGTGTAATGAGCTTGATGTGTTTAGTTCGCTGGTTGGGAATGCAGCCGATTTTGGTGGGTATGCCGGAGCTTTGGCGATGGCCAGTACGTTTTGTCAAGCGGATTGCGAGCATCTTCGCAAAATCAAGAAACCCAACCATAACTTCCCATCGGTTGACGAAGTGCGCCAGATGAAGATTGATGACGCTGATGTTCGGAACTGCGCGATGCGATTGCTTCGCAAGTTCTGGATTGCTGGTGGTGGCCGCGCTCTTGCCTTTGAAGAAGCTGCCGAGGCTACTCGTCAGGTTTGTGGTATTGGAGGGAAAATGGTTTTAGGTTTGTTTCAACGATGCAGCGGTTAGTATTAATTTTTTATTTTTTGTCTTTTGTTTTGCTTTCAGGCTCGGAGGGAGGCGATGCCTTCGCCGCCAGCGGCTGTTGATGCTGGTGGTAGTTCCGAAGTTGTTCCCGCGCCCCGCCCAGCTCGGCGAGTTCCATCGGTCGAGGTTGAACCCTTGAATGAGGACGCTCCGATCACTGGAGAAGCTAACATTGAAGAGACGGCAGCTGAGGAGGCTCCTGTTGGGGGCTCGGGCGCAGCCACTGGCGGAGGTCTAGATGCTGTCACCGACGAAGCTGTGGCGGATGAGCATGGGGAAACCAGGCAGGTGTGAAAATTGGAATTACTCTGGCGAGGGGGTTATTTTGTGAAAAGTGTGGTGGTTGTAAAACTTGATGACACTGAGACACTTTCTTATTTTTTGTGAAAATGCAGGTTCCTGATGGAACCGTGGTAGAAGTATTTGATGTGACGCCACTGACGCTTAATTATCAGGATATTTTTATAACTGGTGAATCGTGGGCTCGGGCTAGGCTAAAACATCCTTCGCTAACTTTTGAACGCTTTTGGTGGTCGAAAGTACGAAGGTACGATTTGAAGAATAGCAGGTCGAGTCGTTTTTGGCGCGAAGCGGACTATACTGATCGACAGACCACCCGTTATTTGTTTGGTTCTTCTTCGTCCTCGCGAACTGTTATTGACGATGATATTGATGAGAAAACAGCTTTGGATTACTTGTTTGGGCGAAACAAACTAGATCTAGGGTCGGACGGATCTCTTGTGATTCCGAAGGAGGAACCTTCGGAAGATAGTCCTGAATACCGTAGATATATGTATAGGGCGAGGGTTTTGCCCGGGGAGCTGCCAATTGTTCCTGCAGCTCCTTTGTTGTGGGGACCCATAGTTTCGGTGGGTATGGGATTTGAGGAGGGTGTCGAAGGTTTGGATAATTTGATGTTGATTGAGGATGGTGACGAATCCTTGTAATTTTATTTTTTCTATTGATTGTATATGAATCTATCGTCTGAAGCGAATAACTTATGAAGTTGCTCTATTCACTTTTTGCAATTTGGTTTACATGATGCTTGATTCTCGATTTGAAAAAGCATGACGCCCCTTTTTCTTTTAGCGAGGCTCGCGTAACGCTTTCGTAAGCTGATTTGAAAAAACAGCGACGCCCCCTTTCTTTTAGCGAGGCTCGCGTAACGCTTTCGTAAGCTGATTTGAAAAAACAGTGACGCCCCCTTTTCTTTTTAGCGAGGCTCGCGTAACGCTTTCGTAAGCTGATTTGAAAAACAGCGACGCCCCCTTTTCTTTTAGCGAGGCTCGCGTAACGCTTTCGTAAGCTGATTTGAAACAACAACGACGCCCCCTTTTTCTTTTTAGCGAGGCTCGCATAACTTTTCGTAAGCTGATTTGAAAAAGCAGCGACGCCCCTTTTCTCTTTTAGCGAGGCTCGCGTAACGCTTTCGTAAACTGATTTGAAAAACAGCGACGCCCCCCTTTTTCTTTTAGCGAGGCTCGCGTAACGCTTTCGTAAGCTGATTTGAAAAAACAGCGACGCCCCCTTTTCTTTTTAGCGAGGCTCGCGTAACGCTTTCGTAAGCTGATTTGAAAAAACAGCGACGCCCCCCTTTCTTTTTAGCGAGGCTCGCGTAACGCTTTCGTAAGCTGATTTGAAAAACAGCGACGCCCCCTTTTCTTTTTAGCGAGGCTCGCGTAACGCTTTCGTAAGCTGATTTAAAAAAAAGCAGCGACGCCCCCCTTTCTTTTGCGAGGCTCGCGTAACGCTTTCGTAAGCTGATTTGAAAAAACAGCGATGCCCCCCCTTTTCTTTTTAGCGAGGCTTGCGTAGCGCTTCTGGTTTTGCGGGGGGTACTCGACTTTTGGACTTCGCGCTTCCCCCCTTGTCGGGAGGAGGTGAAGTTTGCTTTGCAAGCCCCTAGCGTTTTTGCGAGGGTGCTCGACTTTTTTGGACTTCGCGCCTCCCCTTATCTTAGGTGGAGGTGAAGTTTGCTTTGCGAGCCCCTAGCGTTTTTGCGAGGGTGCTCGACTTTTTTGGACTTCGCGCCTCCCCTTATCTTAGGTGGAGGTGAAGTTTGCATTGCGAGCCCCTGGCGTTTTTGCCAGGGTGCTCGACTTTTTTGGACTTCGCGCCTCCCTTATCTTAGGTGGAGGAGAAGTTTGCATTGCGAGCCCCTGGCGTTTTTGCCAGGGTGCTCGACTTTTTTGGACTTCGCGCCTCCCCTTATCTTAGGTGGAGGTGAAGTTTGCTTTGAGAAAAGTTTGTTTTTTTCGAAGCAATCTTGGGGGGTTCTCATCGATTATAGCGCTCTTGAAGAAGAGCTGCTTTTATCGATGTTTGTTTGTGAAAGTGATAATTTGGAGTTTTACTTTTTCCGGGGGTTTTAGCCTGTATTGAGAGTTTGGATGCTGCCTCGTTAAAAACCTTACGCCCCTTCGTAAGGAAAAAGAGTGCAGCTCCTTTGTTTTTGTTACATGCATAGAAATGGAAGAAAACATAAATGAAAATAACAAATTACATATTGCGAGGGCTCGCTAAGGCTCCGCTACGGGTAGTATTTGCGAAGGTCGTCGACGTTCCAGGTGTGAGGCAAGATGTTTCCCTCGCTGTCGGAGAGGTGAAAAGAGCCGGGACGGTTGCATTCTGCTATTAGGTATGGACCCGTCCACTTTGGCTGAAACTTCCCCGCCATGCTGGCGTTTTGCTTTCGAATGAGAACAAGGTCACCTTTATTTAGCTCTTTGATTCTTACCTTTTGTCTCTCCATTTTTTTGTTTCTTCCTGATACTTGCGAAGGTTGTGCACTGCGTTGCATCTTGTTTCTTCGAGCAAGTCTTTGTCAAGTAATTGGTTTTGTTCGTCTGTTTCGAAGGTGGTTCTGAGTGATACATGCTTCAACTCTCTGGTAACACAGCTTCTTCTCCAAACAGGAGCCTGAAGGGTGTAAATTTGGTGGCTCTGCATTCCGAGGTGTTATGGGACCAGGTGACGGAGGTTAGCTCTTCCGCCCACTTTCCTTTGGGCCTGCCTTGCAATTTCTTTGATACGGCTTGAAAGATTGTTGCATTGGCTCTTTCGACTAAACCGTTGGATTGAGGGTGCCGGACTGAGGCGAAGCATAGGATTGTTCCGATTTGTGCAAAAAATTCTTTGAAAACCTCGCTGTCGAATTGAGTGCCATTGTCAACAGTTAGGTATTTGGGGACTCCGAACCGGCAAATTATTTGCTGCCAAAAAAACTTCTTCACGGCCAAGGAGGTGATGGAAGCCAGTGGTCTAGTTTCAATCCATTTCGTGAAGTATTCCACAGCTACGACTGCGTAGCGAAGGTTTCCTGGAGCTGTTGGGAGCGGACCGACGAGGTCCATTGCCCATCTTTGCAACGGCCATGTTGGGCATATCAGAGTTGTTGGAGCCCCTGGGGCATTTTGTGTTTTTGCCGTTAGTTGGCAACCCTCGCAACGTTTGACGATGTTTTTCTCTGCGTCTCTTAACGCTGTCGGCCAGTAGAAACCTTGTCGGAAAGCTTTTCCAACTAACGCCCTCGGGCCGTTGTGTGAACCGCAGATACCTTCGTGAACGAGTTTAAGATGTCATTCCCTTCAGTCTGTGAGACACATTTGAGCCAAGGCGAGGTTACCGAAGCTTTGAGCAGAATGTTGTCCACAATTTTGTACCCTCGAACCCTTTGTTTAAGTCTGTTTTCTTCTTCTTTGTTGTCGGGTTCATGCAGCCCCTTGATATAGGCCATGATTGGTGCTCTCCAATCTTCGCTCTGGATTGCATTGATCAGCTTCGCTGTTTTCTCGGACACTTCAAAGGCTGATTGTGTCGCGGCTTCATAGAATACGTCTGGGGGTAACTGAAGTTGTTGTGCTGCCGCTTTGGCCAGATTGTCTGCCTCGCTGTTATCTGACCTCGGTATTGCTTTCACTGTTATGCCGAGGAAGAAAGATTCTAACCTTCGGACATATTGTAGGTATTTTTGTAGCTCTGGATCTTTCGCTTTATAATTTTTCTCGATGTGCCCCGCGATGACTTGAGAGTCTGTACTGATGACTGCCCTTCGGACTGACAACGATCGAAGCCTTGAGAGTGCTAGTACCACTGCCTCGTACTCTGCGGAGTTGTTTGTGCATTTGAAGTTGAGCCTTCTTGCATATCTTAGCTTAGACCCGGATGGCGAAACTAGAATGGCCGAGGCCCCTGCTCCAGTTGCTCCCCAGGCTCCGTCGACATATACTGTCCAGAATGGGTCTTGTTGAGTTCCATCTCTGCGGGGTCAGGGGTCCACTCAGCTATGAAATCTGCTAATGCCTGTGATTTGATTGCTGTCCTCCCGACGAAGGTTATAGCATAACTGTTGAGCTCGACTGCCCATTTCGCTATTCTGCCAACTGCCTCGCTATTCTTGAAAAATTCTCGAGGGGGTATGCCGAGGGTACATGGATCTCATGTGCCTGGAAGTAATGCTTTAGCTTTCTTGATGCCATGACCACGGCGTATGCTATCTTCTCGAGCTCTGAGTAGTTTCGTTTGGGACCTTCGAGGGTTTCTACATAGTAGATTGGGGCTTGCCTCGTTCTGTTGTTCTCGTGTAACTCTTTGATTAGGACTGCGCTTGCTGCGTGAGGCGAAGCTGCGACGTACAGCAGTAACAGGTCCCCTTTGCTTGGGCTAGTTAAAACAGTCAAGTTGGTGAGATACTTTTTCAAATCCTCGAAAGCTTTCTGCTGCCGAGGTCCCCAATTGAATGGTGCAGTGCTTCTCAATGTTTCAAAGAAAGGTAACCCTCGCTCAGCGGACCTGGAGATGAATCTGCTGAGTGCTGCTAATCGTCCTGACAAGCGCTGAGTTGCTTTCCTGGTCGTTGGTGGTTCCATATTGATGATGGCATCAATTTTTTTGGGGTTGGCTTCAATTCCCCTTGCTGAGACAATGCAGCCTAGCAGTTTTCCTTCGCTTACCCCAAAAACACATTTTTTGGGGTTTAGTTTGAGTCCGGCGGACCGAAGGTTTTTGAACACTCTTTCCAAGTCTGTTATGTGATTTTCTTTTAGCTCGCTCTGTACGATCAAATCATCAACGTATGCAGAGATGGTGTTCGTCTTTGAAGACTTCAGTTGTCATGCGAGCGAAGGTTGATCCTGCGTTTCTGAGGCCCTCTGCCATTCTTCGAAAACAAAAGGTGCCCGAAGGTGTGATGAAGCTTGTTTTTTCCTCATCTTCCTCATTCATCCAAATCTGGTGGTACCCTGAGAAACAGTCGAGGAGAGATAGCATTTGGCAGCCAGCTGCTCTGTCAACCAAGGTGCTTATGTTAGGCAGAGGGAAATCATCCTTCGGACAGGCTTTGTTCAGGCTTGTGAAATCAACACACATCCTCCATTTCTTGTTCTTTTTCTGAACTAGCACGACGTTTGAGAGCCATGTTGGATATTTGACTGGACGGATGACGCCTGCGTCCAGAAGTCTTTTTACCTCTGCCTTCGCTGCCTCTTTTCTCTCTCTTCTGACATTTTGCGAAGCTTTTGCTTAACTGGGCGATAGCCTGGTTTGATGTTTAGGCTGTGCTCGATCAATGTTCTATTTACGCCCTTGAGGTCCTCCGCAGACCAAGCGAAGGTATCGGAGCTTTCCTTGAGGAAATGAATAAGATTGTCTTCTGAGTGGGGGTCTAGGTTGGCTGAGATGAACACTTTCCTTTCTGAATTGCCCTCGAAGAGTTGGACTTGTTTAGTCTCTTCTTTGGGTGATGCTTTTACTCTGTCGATGCATTCTTCACCCTCGTCGCTAAGGTTTGCGGCTCGAGGCTTTGACAAATTGTGGACATTGCGTTGCCCCGGTGCTACTGTTCCTTCCTTCGCTGCTCTTGCAATGTCTTGATCTCCGTACACTGCGACGACCCCCTTCGGAGCAGGAAGCTTCATGCAAAGGTATGCAGGGTGTATTACACAGCGTTGAATGCGTTGGTGACCCCTCGGCCGAAAATTGCATTGTAAGGATAGAACATGTCGACCACATCGAAGGTTATATGCTCAGTTCTGCAGTTCAGCTGATCTCCGAAGGTAACGGGCAGAGATATTTTTCCGATAGCTCTTACTTGTTGCCCGCCGAAACCGTATAGTGGGTTATCGGAGGGTTGTAAGAGGTTTCTGTCAAGCTTCATGCTGTCGAAGGTTGTGGCGAACAGGATGTCAGCGGAGCTTCCTGTATCGACGAGAATTTTGGTGACTGTCCACCCTGCTAAGTTGGTTTCGATCACCATTGCATCAGTGTGAGGGTAATCCCTTAACTTCATGTCACTGGAATCGAAGGTTATCGGGATGTGAGACCATCGGCCGAACTTGTGCGGTCCTTCGACGGCTACATGGTGCACTCTTCGAGCATGTTCTTTCTTTTTGCCTCTTGTTGCCGTGATCTTCGTTGGAGCCTCCGGTGATAGCTAGTATCACACCGAAGGTTGATGTTGGGTTGTTGATGGTTGTCTGGGTTTGGGCTTCGGATTTGACTGGTTGGGGTGCTGGCAGAGCCGGTATTGGTGGTGGTGGTGGTAGGGTGTTGCTTACTTGTTGGTTGGTTTGGGTTTGAGGGGTTGTTGGGAATGTGACAGTGTATGGCACATTTTGGCGTTGAGGAAAAGAGGTTGGTTGATATGAGGTGTGGTTGTAGTGTGGGTGTTGAGAGTAGAAAGGTTGGTGCGAGGGTAAGCCGTAGTTTACGGGGGTGTACTGGTAGGGAGGTTGGGTTGGTTGAAATTTGGCTTTCTGGTGTGATTGACGGTTCTGTTTTCCGTTGAAGAGGCTCTTTTGGACTCCTGGTACTCTTCCCTCTGGCGAAGCACTCGCATTGCTTTGTTGTGTGCCCCTTTCCTAGGCCACAGAAATGACAGTACATTTTGCCGGGTCCCTCTGTTGGTTTCTTTGGTCAGGCGGGGGTGGAAAACCATGTGGTTTTGGTTGCCCGAAGGCTGAGTGCTTCTTCTCTGGTCTTCGATAGGATTTGCCTTGTTGATCGCTCCGACATTGCTCTGATCTTGGCGAGGGTTGTTCTCTCTCGCTTGGGGCCTCGGCTGTGGTTTCTGCTGCGACCTTCGGGCATCGGACTTTGCCCGGAAATCCATGTCCGCTCTGCAGTACCTTTCCATTGTGTCGTGAAGCTCTTCGATTGTTGCTGGTTTTTTCTGGCGAACTTTGAGGAACATGGGCCTGGGCGTAAGCCGCTGACTGCAGCGAGGATCACGGCCCTCGTCGGATATTCCCCGGAGTTCTTGCTCTAATCTGGATGAACCTTCGCCGCAGTAGTCCTGTAACGGTTCGCGCTCTTCTTGTTTGCAGTTGAACAGCTCGATGGGGTTTGATGGGGCTGCCGTGATGCCCTTGAAGTTTGTGCAGAGTCTGTCTCTGAGGTTGGCCCAGGAATCCACTGTTCCGGGGCGAAGGTTGCTGTACCAAGTCTGCGCTATGTCACGAAGGATGATTACAAAAGACTTCGCCATTGTTGACTCATCCCCTCCTGCTGCGGCGACTGCCGCTTCGTAGCTCATTATGAACTGGCGAGGGTCAGTGAGTCCATCGTAACGCGGGAGGTTTTGCGGATTGTAGCAAGGCGGCCAGGGTTGGGTTTGTAGTATTGGGAGAGTGGTGACTTTGGGTCATAGGGCATTTGGTGTTGTTGGGCTCTGCGCTGGTTGCGAAGGTTTGGCTCTATCTCATCTGGGTAGAGTTGGCGAAAGTTTGGTTGTCTCATAGGGTATGGTTCTGGGTGATTTGGTGGTGGTGGGGGTGGTGGATGGCGGCGGAGGTTGCCATGATCCTGCTCCTCATTTCCCCCCTGTAGTGGTGGCATTTCCCCATCGTTCCATCCCTCGGCTTCGGCTTCAGCTGCCGCGAGGGACTCCTCCATCCGGCGAAGCTGTTCCCTAGCCTCGTCTGCCTTTTGCCTGATGGCGCGCAACCGGTTGTGCCTCTCAAGCTGGTCCAGGCGCCTTTTTCTTCTTGCAATTCAGCTTGAAGCCTTTCCAGGGCCTCGAGGCCCAATTCCTCCTCGTCTCCTCCTTCTCCTCCTCCGGGAGAGTGGGGGTGCAGCTGCGCTGGCGTCCGGGTTTGAGGGCCCGGGACTTCTGAGTCTGGAGTTACATCTTCTGCTCTCGAGGGTTCCGCGATTTCCTCGGCAGGTGGAACCACCGCCGCAGCTTCTCTAGCCACGCGAAGGTCTCTGGTAGTGGTCGCTCTTCTGTTTCCCGCCATTTCGAACTTCTTCCCACGGTCGGCGCCAAACTGTGGTAACACACTTGCCCAACCTCCGCCACGTGCAGGGGTGTGGCGAAGGTGGCCAATCGTCAGGATCAAGTAAGATGCACGGGAACAAAAACAACGCAAAGGAGTGATGAGAACAGTGTCACTATGGCTCTATTCCCGAAAAAATAATGCCCTTACACTGTTCACCCCCCGGTATTTATAGGGGATACCAAGGGGTGCCGACCAGATTACATAGGGTACAAGAAAGATTCCCCCGCGCTATACACACAGAAGGGCAGAATCGTACAAACACAATTGGGGCCGAAACCCTAGCCTGCTCTCCATGTGCCCGCCGCCGCTTGGCTCATGCCCACCCTCGCGGAAATGCGAGGGGCTGATCTCCGACACGCGAGACATCCATCCGTCGCGCGTCCGAGTCCCCTCGCCTCCCGCTAAGGCCTGGGCCTCTTGGCGAAGGTACGCGGGACGCGCGAGGACTGCTTCCGGCGCTCTTCACGCCCTTTGCCTGTAAGACTTGCTAAGCAATCCGAAGGTTGGGTTAGTATTCGGGGGCTCGAACGATGACTCGAGGGACTTCGTGTAACACCCCTGGTGTTAAGCGATAATTAAACCCTAATTAAGTTCATTAGTATGCATAATCATTTGGCCTTATGGCATAAAAGCTTTCATGTTTTAAGTATAATTGTGATGCTTCACATGCTTTAATATAAGTGTTGCATGATCTTAGGTGATGCTTTCATAAAGTAATATGGTTAGGTGTTACATGAAATGATAGTGTGAGTAAGAATCTTAGTTTTAAATGTTCTTTTTATTCCCTTTTCTATAAGTCAAAAAGTATGTCAAATTTCAAAGTGATTTCAAAGGCAAAGTTGTATCTCTTGTTGAGAGCACAACTTTGGTATTCAAAGTTTTCAAAGTTTCTGTACAAAAGTTTGAATAAATGTGAAATCTTTCAAACCCTAAGTTTGACCTCTAAACTAGATTTCAAAAGTAAAAAGAATTAGACTTTGGTCCTTTAGTCAAAGTTGTAGAGAGGATTAAAAAGAAACAACTTTTATTAGATAAATTTTCAAGTTACTAAAGAAAATCTGAAGTAATTTGGAAAACCAGTTTGAATTGGTTTCAAATCAGAAATTAATTTCCAAACCCTAGTTTTACCCCCTTTTGTGTAGTTCAAAAATTAAGCATAATTTGATATGGGACCAAAACCAAAGTTGTAGATAATTTCATAAGGAACAACTTTTATTTTGGTAAAATTTGAAGTTGTTCAGAAAATTCAAAAGTAATTTTGAATCTAAGTTTGAGTGCATTTTAAATTCAAAGTGTGATTTCAAAATCTAGGCAGTTTTTGGGTGTGCTCCTTAAATGAAAGTTGTAGATCCTATTTTTGGAACAACTTTTATGTTGGGAGTTTTGCTTGTTGTGTAGTGTTTTTGGGAGAAATAAAAGCAAGAAAACGTTTTAGCTCTCTGATCTACAGTGTCCAGGAGGGGGAAATATCATAGCAAACCATCGGTGCTCTGCTCGCCGCCGCCGCCGTGCTCAAGCAGCCGGCCGCTTGCGCGCTTGCCACGCAGTGGTCGTCGTGGCACAGTCCTAAAGCTTCACGCATACGCTGGCGAACCCCATGGGTTGCCGTCTTCTTCCTTTCTTCCTCCGATTCTCTCTGCCCTCTTTCTCCTCTGTTTCCATCGTCGAGCAGAGCCTGCCGCCGCCTAGGACCCGCCGGCATCGTCTGCCTTTGCCGCAGTATCCTCGCCTTTGAGCTCGTGCCTGCAGCCACGCCTCGCCGTTGCACTCCTCCATAGCTAGCTTGAGCAAGCTCCGGCCGCCGGTAGCCATCGCACTGCCCTCTTCTTCTCCTCGCAGCCGAGCAGTGCGCCGCCGCAAGCCATCGCCATGGCGAGCCCACTTCAGTGAGCTCTGAACCCACCCAGTTAGCGTTAAGGCTTCTTCTCGAGCTGGTGATCATGGTCGGCTCGACCATTTCATCTCTACCGCGCCGAGTCCATCCGAACGTCGTCGTTGTCCTCAGTCTGAGATGTCGTTCTGCCATTGGCGATGACAGCCCATCTCCGTCCCGTCTTTAAGCAAACCAAGCCATGATTCAGGTCAAGGTGAGTACCCTTGAGTTTTCTCGCGCACCTTTGAGGTCTCTATCACGTCATGAGAGCTAGCCGCCGCCACGCCGCCGTCTGCTCTCGGGTCGAGCCGCCATGGTCGCGTGCACACGAGTTCCAGTGCCCCTTCTGCTCAACCAATACCCCTGATAGATGCGCTTGAAGGTGGGGATCACGCTTGTGTCTTCGCTTTCGCCTGGGAAAAGCTCGTCGCCGCCAGGAGGAGGTCGGTTAGCGCCGCTCGGCGCTGGTCGTGGCCATGGTCGAAGCGCGGGCGAGACCGCGCTGACCTGTGCCTCGCCAGTCGGCGGTCTGGGCCGGATTCGGCCCAAGTAGGGTTAGGTTTTTTCTTTTTCTTTTTAGGAAATGTTTAATCTGTGCTGATTGTTAAATAATTCGTAACTAATTCTTAGCAGGTCCTAAATTTATGAAATAAAGTTTGTGGTGATCCTTGTGGTATGCTCTATCAAATGAAATTATAAAACTTGATGTTTGGATAATTTTTGCATGTGATTTAAATATGGCTTTTAATAAATAAATGAGACTTTGATGATTTTTGTAGGCTTAGTTATATGTCCAAAAATCATGAAACTATTTTTTCTACTGTTTGTACCATGTGCTTAACCTTCACAAAAACTTTGAAGTCTTTTGGACAAAATATTTTCATGCTAGTTTTATGCTTTGTTTATTAATTAAATAATGCATGAAACTTAAATAATTTGTATAGGCTAAAATAAGGATCCAAAAATTATGAAATTGGTTTTGCAACTGTTATTCACTATAACCAATCATCCCTAAAAGCTTGAGCTTAGTTTGGCAAAGTTTAGGTTAAACCCTAGATTCCATAATTAATTAATAAAGTATAGTAATGGAGTTTGATTAAGTAGTTCATTAACAAAGATGATTAGAAAGTGATTAGGACTAACCTTTGTTACCTTAATGACCTTTTGTTAATATGTTGTATGTCATGATTTTGAATTGTCATGTATACCTTTGAAATAAATCAAGTGGTGCATTTGATCTTGTATGCATGAAAGGATGAGGTTGTTAGATCAGTTCTCGTTAAGAGACTGTTTCAAGATTGTGATTCCGTTATCTGTGAATGAGTTGTATAGAGAAGTCATAGCCAACTTGTATATCTAGCTTGTCCTAAAATTTCATGATTTTAGGCCTGCCAGATTAGGAGTTGTGGTTTTTATAATTCAGCAGGTTAGATCTGTCCTATCCTCTGGACAGATTTGTGTAATGTAGTTGTTTGAGCTAATTAAGTTATGAATCACCTGATGGCCATAATAGTAAAGTTGTAGTAAACTTATAAGATTTCTAGATTGTTAAGGATCACCCTTTTTGGTGACCTAGAGCTCCAGTTATAGCTGTTTGAAGTTGGGTTAGCAAATCTGTCCTAACTCTGGACAGAGATGTTTGTCCCAACTGTTTGACCAAGTTGCCTATAGAATCAACCCTAGGTGATAATAACAAGTTTGTAGACAATTTGATAAGCTTTTCAAATTGTCTAAGATCACCCCTTTTGGATGTCGGGAGCTCTGGTTGTGGTTAATTAGTGTAGGTGATGTAATCTGTCCCAAGTTTGGGCAGCAGTGTTTACATCTTGGGTGACTTTGGATTAGTGTTTGAAGACCATGGGACACCTCTCATCTTGTTATCCTATGGCTTGAGTGATGTTTTAATGAACCTTAGCCATCCTTAGTTATCTTCCTAAAGGTGCTTGGTGGAAGTTGTATGTGTAGCTAGAAACTCTAGTTGGTGGGTGGCAAGTTGGTTTTGTTGGTTTGCAACTTTACCGCGAGGAAAGTTGTACTCGACTTTCCTTAAGCTTGTTTAATCTTTTGTTATAATTGTCCTGCACCTTAGCATGCATCGCATCATACTAAGCATACATCCTTTATCTACGTGTAGTATCCGAGAGTGTTGGAGTCGTGTTGATCAAGCTTTGATGAGCACCCTTGTCGAACAAGCCTCGGAAGGAGATCCTTGTTGGACAAGCTTCATCGAGAAGACTTAACTTCTAGATGAAAGAACTAACCTTGGGTGGATCTTTCTTGGATCCTAGTTTTCCATGCAACGAAGGCAAGCCCCGGTTCATTTAACCATTTCCTTGGTTTTGCAAATTACACTTACTTTCGATAACCTGATGCATTAGATGTTTAACAAATAAATGCTTTAAACCTGTTGATGCATGACCAACCTTGTTATCGATATATCATTCCTTGCTACCTGCTTTATGCAAATGATAGAAATGCTTAGCCTTGCTTTATAAAGCTTTTGATAAATGTTTTCGATACTTATGGTTTTGGAATGATAATGAGAAAGAATGATGGTTAAGACCAGACGGGCACATGCATCGACCCTTGGATCGATGTATGGTGACCCGGATGTGTCAGTTTAGGGTTAACCGTTGTTGGCCTGCTAGATTGAGAAACTTTGAAGTACCGATCATATGCTACAGTAAGCCCTACCTTGGTGGTTCTTAAATGAGAACGACTAATCGCGCACTGGGAGTGGAGAGATGGCGGGAGTACTAGATACCCTCGTGGGTTAAAGTCCCGGATTGGAGGTGTACAAGTACTCTCGGGTGGGTGCGCGGACCCGGTCTTGTTTGGAGGATCCGAGGTTGGGGTTGGTATATGTGTGATCAAGGGTCTACATATATCGTATGATCGTGGAAAACTCCCAGATCTGGTTGAATCGGTTCGAATCGTCGTGCTCCTCAGTTAAGGAGACTCAATCTTCTGACCCGCACCGTAGAATGAAAACGAAACTGGTTTAAGAAAGAATGATAATGACCTTATACTAGTGTTCATTTACAATTCTTACCATATACTTAAATGAGTAAGTAAAATTTGAATCTAGAATTACTTTAGTAAGCTTTTATGCAAATGAAAAGTACTGTTGAGCCTACCCCAAACCAGCATGACTCTGAAGTCTTTTCTGTTGACGGGTAAGTCTTGCTGAGTACCGACAGTACTCAGGGTTTGTTAATTCCCTGTTGCAGGTTTCTAATAGGTGATGTTGATTATGATCATGTCAGTGGGCTTGACGTGATCTGGTTGTTCTTCTTCTCCAACTTAGGTGCTCCACCTAAGTGTGGTTCTGTAATACTATTATGCTTTCGCAATTCAAGTATGTTTATGTAAAAAGTAACTTATTCATGTTTTGTAAAGGTTATCTATCTTGCTTCCGCACTTCGATGGTGTTTTGTACAAATGTTGTAATGTTGTAATTATTCCAACCTTCATGATGACGATCCTGTGGTTCGTGGATAATTCGGGGTTCTCTCGGGGACACCCGACAGATCTTTCCAGTAATGTGTTTCATTTGCACTGTCATTGGACTCCCTATGACGATGGCGTGTGCAGGTGGGCCACATTATCGGGAGGTTCTGCCACACTTAGCAAATAAAAAGGTGGGTTTTGGCGAAGGTACGCGGGACGCGCGAGGGTCGTCTTGTTGAGCCAGCCCGCGTGGTGCCACTGCCGAGGGTCTCCTTCCCCAACAGGTTGTTTCTTTTGGGACAGAGGCCTCAACATTTCGAAAGAAATTTGAAGCTCCCATTCACCCCCTCTGGTCTTCTTGCTTTAGCATTCTCGGTCCTTTAATTGGTATCGGAGAGGGTCAAGGATCTTCCACCTTAGCCGGTTCCAGATTCACAGAAGGCGACATGGATTGCGGCGTGGGCAAACCGCCATTTTTCGTTGGGACGAACTATGCATATTGGAAGATACGCATGTCGGCCTATCTTCAGAGCATGGGTGCTTCTGTCTGGGATATTTGCAACAAGGCCAATTACGTGGTTCAGGCTCCTCGTGCTACTCAGCTGCAGATAGACGGGCACGATGCCAATAAACGAGCCCGTAATGCTCTTTTCTCATGTTTGAGCATGTTTGAGTTTGATCGCGTTTCTCACCTCCCACGGCTCAGGAGATTTGGACGACCCTCATGCATTTCCATGAGGGAACCACTCAAGTCAAATCCTGTCTCTCTGAGTTGCACAAGCGGGAGTATGAGAACTTTCGACACATGCCTGGCGAGAGCATAGAAAGTTTATTCACTCGCTTTCAGGTCATTGTCAACAGGATGAGGGCTAACAAGGAGCTGTTGCCTTTTGACGACCATGAGAGGGCTCTCAAGCTTTTACACACTCTCGATTGGTCGGTGTGGGACTCCAAGGTTCAGGCGATCATCGAATCGCCTAACTATGAGACTCTCACATGCGACGAGCTCTTTAGTAAGCTCAAGTCCAGTGAGATTGACGCCATGACGAGGGCTTCTTATGAAAATCCTTCTGGCCCGTCAATGGCTTGGTTTCTGGCTCTTCTGCTAACACCTCTGGAGGCTTTGCTTTGTCATCTCTTCTTTCTGTCACAGAGGAGCAGCTGCTGTTCATGGCAGACGATGAGTTGGCTCTGCTTGCCAACCGGTTCTCGCGGTTCCACAACAACCGCATGAACCGTCGCCGCGGAGGAGGACGTGGTGGCTGCTACGAGTGTGGAGGCTCGGACCACTTCATCGTGAATTGCCCAAAGAAGAACAAGCAAGTTTTCGGCAAGGCGGATCACGACCACAAGTACGACTCCAGCAAGCGCAAGGAGAAGTACGTCCCCGCCAAGCACAAGCGGAGGGGCGGCTTCAACAAGGAGTACATCAAGGAGAAGTACTTTGAGAAGACCTAGGCTGAGCAGCGTGCCTTCTTCGCCACGCTCAGCGACGTCGACGACTCGGATGACGACTCCGCTGCATCAAGCGACGACGAGTCCGAGAAGAAGAAGAAGATCGAGGACAAGCTGAACAGTCTTTGCTTCTTCACCGACAACGAGGGCTTCTGCACCATGGCCCTCGGCGATGAAGTCAACAGCGAGCTGGAGGAGATCCCTCAGAATGACGACGACGACGACGACACCTCCCAGGTATCTCAAACTCCTGACGAACTCTCTGCTGAGGTTGACAAGCTTACTGCTGCTCTCATTAGTCAAGATAAACTGCTTAGGCTTGCCGCTAGAGAGAGAAAGGAGTTTAGAAGGAAGTGGGAGGACGTAGTGAAGGAGCTTGAGTCTGTCAAGTCCACCGTTGTCGTGACTGAGGAGGATGAGTGTGAGATGTGCTCCAAGCACATGACTGACCTTCTCACCTTGAGAGGGAAGTATGTTGCTTTGGTTGGAGAGGTGGATGAGCTTAGGGCTAGACCCTCGCTGTTGGGTGCGTGCAAGTCTTGTGCAGGCTTGCAATCTGAGTTGGCAGAGAAGAATGCCAAGATTGTGTCTCTTGAGAAGGCCACCTCGGGTAGCACTTGTGTGTCTAGGTGTTCCTTGTGTGAGGGTTTGGAGATGGAGATTGCAAATGTGCAGCATGACAAGATGCAAACACTACAAGAAATCTGTCATCTTATGACAATTACCCCATGACATTAGACTAAATAGTCACTACTTTGATGAGTTTATGACTTTTTTCATGGAGGCAGATCAACTTAGTGACTTTAATTAATTTATGTTATAAAAAATGTCTTAATGCTAGTAGAATCGTACGTTATGACTTTCTTTGTCATGTCATAACAACCATTTCACTATTGTTATATAGCAATTGTCAGATAGCAAATAACATATGGTCTATTGTGACTAATATGATAAGTTACAAATATTTTATTGAATTTTTTAAAACATTATAATCTAAGATGGCATATGGGTTCACTTGGCAAACTGCCACCTAATCGAGTGGGTCCCACTATATATATATAGTATTACCCTAGGTACTTACTAATAAGAGGCTTTTACGTGTGTGTTATTATAAAATATTGAAATTACGTGCGAGCAATTAAAAAGTTCGAACGTCACAAGTGTCACTGCCTCAAAATCTTTTTTTTCTCCGTACCATTCCATCCCTATTCTATTTGGTTTTCACGGTTTACTAGCCTGACATGTGGGTCTAGACAAAAGAAAATGTCCATCCTACCCCCTAGCAGTGATACGGGCACTTTGTTGACCGCCCACTGACCGACATCCTTTCCCGTTCTCATTCGCTCAGCTCACTCCTTCTAACCCTAGCGGCGGCGGTGGGGCGAGACGAGGAAGCGGCGGCAGGCCGGGGCGGCCTTGCGGCAGCCGAGACCGGGAGGAAGCCGGGGCGAGCTGTGCGTGTGCCGGTCGGCAGTCGTCCTGGCCACCGAGCGACCTCGCCGTCAAGTGTCTCTACCAGGGCTGCCAGATCGACGTCGCGGCCGTCGGCGTCGTGCAGGTATGCGGTAGTGCAGTACGCACAACTGAGATGGCTAGTTTCCTGTAGATCCACAGTACCTTCACGCTCCTATAGATCCACGCTCCTCTCCTCTCTCAACTGCTCCTATGGATGCCATTCGTCTCGGCTGCGCACCTCCCGACGAGCAGCAGCGACAGCATGGCCTGGGTCCAGCACGCGGTGAGGCTCTCCGACGATGGCCGGACTGGTTGCTGCCTGTGGCAGGTGACTGCCGCTCTCTTTATCTAGATCTATGCTCTATAAATCTTATGTAACTCTGATTTGATTTTAATTCAAGATTCATCTTCAGCACTCATATGTTACTCTTCTTTCTTATGTTGTTCAGATGGGATTTACCTACTTCGTCACTGTTTAATTTACAGATTCCTCAATGTGTCATACTGGTGCATCTTTCTCTGTTCGCAAAAGATTATATGGCTTCCTCTGCTGGGTGCTGGGTTACGATTATGATTGCCACCCAACACCATTTTTCCTGCCATTGGTAGCCATTCCTGTGCTTCGTAACGGCCTGACGTGCTTACAGGTGTGACCCATGATTTCTTTGTTTTTCGTTTCATGCAAGATTTGTTCAAAGAATATGTGGGTTTCGGTTGTTACTTTCCTACAGCAGTTATCTCTAAAATTATTACCTCGCCTATATTCTTGGTTCTAATAATTTGTTGTGTCTTATAGGAATATAGAACTAATACAGTTCCTACAGAATTTAGTTTACGTGCATATGACCAAAATCATTTTTAGTTATTTTGGTTCTACAAACTTATTTTTATCTCTGAACATTGAACAAAAAAAATTGTGTAAGTCATTGACAACATAGATGTTACCTGTCCATTAGCCAATAATTGCCTTTTCCTTTCAGTTTCCTGTCACGGCTAATGGTTTTGTTCATTGCTGCAATGCAACTCTTTTTGTACCACACATAATTTACAATGCAAGGTTTCTTCGCCCAAAACAAAGATGTTCTCAATTTGAAAATTGTATTATCTCCTTATAGAAAAATGGTGATGACTCTTGCTATACACTGCATACCTTTGCTTACTTGGTACACGTTATTGTTCTCAGCGCAATTACCAGTCTTGTCCTTCATTACTATTGGTTTCAATGCTTACTACCGAATGATTTCTTTAATGTGATTCTATTTTCTACCAGCCAATCTATAATGCAGGGTTTCTTCGCCTAAAAATATGTTCTCCTCAGTTGTTGTTTACTGAATTTGACAATTGTATTTTCTCCACACAGAAAAAGGCAAGGATTCTTCGCATACACTGCATACATTTGCTTATTTGCTACATGCTGCTATGGTCCAGACAATTACCACACAAGTCATCCTACTACTTGAATACAACTTATGAATCTGATAATTCACCCCAAGTTGATTCTCAGGTTATATCAGTATATCTTATGAAGTATGCCAAAATTTACACACTCCATCTTCACTTTAATGTGGACATTTCCTTCAGTAGTTCAAATAGGATTCGCCTATTTTGGAGATACATTGCTGCTGCAAGAAAGTAAAATTACTTTTTCTTTTACTGACCAACATGTAGCTCTGCCATACACTACACTGCCACACTGATAAGACGAAGGTGCTACTACAAGTGGAAATCCTTTTGTTTTATTTGTCGATTCGTCACTATTCTTGCACTGCTACTTTGCACTTCTTTGTCATCAGATAATGATAGTACATCTGAATATATATCGACAATGCCTATGGACTCTGAGATGAGTTCAGACAGTGCTTTGCACAATATCCGCAGTGCCAACAGACTCAAATTGATCCGACCGAAGATGAAATTGCCTCAGAGGATTGATTTGCTCAATTATGCAAATTGGTGGGCAATATTTCTTTGGGACAGTCCATGTAAACTCCGGGAATGTAAACTTTCATTAGTTTCACGTGAACACCTATTACTCATAATGGTATCTACCCGCGCGAAGCATGCGGGGTTTTTTGGCTAGTAATATACTATTTTTCATGATGTGCAGGATGCAAATAGGAAAGTGGACTATTGTCACAGCCTTCACCACCGAGGAGAAAGAATCTGCTTTTCTTGGACTATATGATTTATATATAATTGAGATTTACTTTGGACTATTTAAGTGGACTGTAGTCAGGTTGTATCCCTGTATGGAAATTGATTTATAGATGCCATTTTTTCACACTTCATGTTGATTGAAAATCAATTTTGTTCTTGTAGGTATTTTGGCGAATGAGCTTATGATCTGCATTGGCAACTAAGAAATATCTACAATTCCTATGCTATAGATCTACAACAGCAACTAAGAAGTATCTACAATTTTCATGGTATAGATTTTTTACGAACTATGTGTAGATGTTCCTATCTTCATTTGCAATATGAATATGCCTTTCCGGTACATATGAACTCGCTGCTTTCCTAAGCTAGCTAGCCTGTTGCTACCACTAACTGCCTATGAGGATGTGGGTTCAGTTACTCATTTCTAATCTTTGTTCACTTTACTAGAATACACATGATTATGCCTTCCTGTACATATGGACTCGCTGATGTTCCTAAGCTACGTAGGTTGTTGCTGCCACTAGCTGGCTATAAGGATGTGGGTTCAGTTACTCATTTCTAATCTTTGTTCACTTTACTAGAATATACATGATTATGCCTTCATGTACTTATGGACTCGCTGTCGTTGCTGTTCCTAAGCTAGTTAGGCTGTTGCTGCCACTAACTGCCTATGAGGATGTGGGTTCAGTTATTTCTAATCATTTATTCAGTTTACTAGAATATTTTTGGTTAACTATGTTCTAATGAACTTTGCAGCAGTGGAATCTAATATACTCTTCTCACTACCTTCCAAGATGTTGTAGAGCTGCCGAATCAGGTCAGAATATGAAATCCCAGTGAATGGCATGTGAAATTTATAGAGATTAATGATAGAATTATAAAAATTATAATGTTGTATTTGTTCTGCTAGAGTTACATGAGAAAGTTAGTGAACCTTGGAGGACCTTTCATTTTTGCATAATATGAATGATTGAAGATTGTTCTCTAGTAGCACCTGTAAGTAGCTGAATTGTAAGTACTAAAAGTTTTTTAAGCAGAATTAATGTGATCAACATAACTTTAGTCCAAGAGCTTGGTCCTTTTTTCACTTAAGCATTTACTTGTACATGAGAACTAGAACATTTGTAAGATCTCTAATGGTGTAATGTTCTACTGCAGGTTTTCCTCAATGAAGAGGATGAACCTGTCATTTCAAGTCTTTGAAGTTGTGTACTGGAAGATATTCTTTATATACATAACACTTTTGGAAGTAGGCTAGGAGATAATAGTGAGACTCTTGTATTGATGATAAATATTTAGAGAAATTGTTTGCTAGGCTAGGAGATAATAGTGAGACTTGTAATGATGGCAAATATTTAGAGAAAATATGTACAGATGTTCTGTGCCAATTATCTTATGTATGCTATTTTTAACTGATGTTTTGATCTATGTACTTGTGATCTATGAATAATATCAGAAAAATCTTACTTCTCTCTCGCTTTAGTCTGTTGGTATACCGATGTGGCATCTGACGATGTGGCTAGCTTCAAGAAACCTATGACTTTAAAACAATTGTCATAAACGTTTATGACTTTTAAAATCAAAGTCACAATGTTATGACTTTGCCAACTAAAAGTCATAAGTGATCATTAAAGAATGTTATGACTTTGCCAACTAAAAGTCATAAGTGATCATTAAAGATAGTCATCTTTTGACATTTCAATTTTTGTCAATTTGATGTCACAAATGACAACCTATGACTTATTTTGTTGGTATTATGACTAATGTAAAATGTCAAAAGATGACAGATTTCTTGTAGTGAAACCGAGGAAGAAAACACATACCTTCAGACCATTTTGTCATGGGTGTCTTGTGGTGAGCCGCAGCTTGGGATGATGATTGCCCAATTCAAGCGTGCTGCTGGAGGTCCATGTGTTGGCTTTGCTCAGGGTATGGAGTGTGCTTTCTCTTTTGGTAAGATTGGAGAGTCGAGTGGTCTTAGTCGCCCAACTCCACCACTACTCCCAAACTAACCAAGATTCTACCCAAAGAGTCCTTCAAGCCTAACACCAAGGATGGAGGGTACGAGGAATCTCCGAGAGCTCCACCCAAGAAACAAGTGTGGTCTCCTAAGCCCAACCACCTGAAAAACAAGCTAGACACCATGCCACCTATCCAGGAGGAGCTTATGCCACAAAAGGGCAAAGTGATCCACACCCACTACCGTGAGGACCAACAACCCCTATGAGAGCGGTGAGGTACCACTGTGAGCATTGTGGGAGAGATGGACACTTGAGGGAGTTTTGCTTTCGGCGCAAGAGAGAGGAGCGCCGTGCAAAGGAGATGAACAACACAGACATGTACCATTCTTTCCATGATGTACATGTGCCAAATGTTCAAAGGAGAGCTGCTAGGCCTAGAGGTCCAATGCCTCAAGGTCCTAGGCCTAGGCCGCAAGGAGGACGTGCCCGACGGGAGCCTGCATTTGTGGGCTATGGAACCCATGGCGGTGGCTTTGCTGTTGAGCGTTACCCCCCACCGCGTTTTGACTATAGCGAAGGACGCCCTTTCCTTAGTGGACCACGTTTTCCTATACGTGGTGATCGCTTTCCCCGTAGGCATGCTAGGAATGGTTTTGCTACTAACCGTTCTTTTGAGCAGCCGGCCCAACACTGGTACACTTCCCATTTTACTCACCCCAGTGTTGGACCGTATGCTCACCCTATGTCTTTTTATTGATGTAGGTAAGACGATTGGAGAACGTTTGGTTGATGGATCCCGGGTGCTCAAGGCATATGACCGGAAACGCCAAGTGGTTCTCTAGTCTTAGTCCTATTGCCGGAAAGGAGTTTATCACCTTCGGCAACAATAGCAAATGTAAAGTGTTATCTCGAGGGTCGGTGCGAGTTAATGAGCACTTTGTGTTGCGTGATGTTGCTCTTGTTTCTAACTTGCATTTTAATCTTCTTTCTGTTTCGCAACTTTTTGATGATGACTATGAGATTCGTTTTAAGCCGAATCTCAGTCGTATTTTGGACCCTTAGGGCAATCTTGTATGTTTGATTTCGCCCTTGGGGAAAGTGTTTCGTGCGAATTTCTCGGAGTCTTTTGGTATTTCTCGTTGTCTTTTGGCTGGTCCTTCCACCTCTGATCTTTGGAAGTGGCATAGGAGACTCGGTCACTTGAGCTTCGACTTGCTTGCAAGGCTTAGTTCACTTGGCCTAATCCGAGGATTGCCCAAGTTGCACATGGAGAAGGACCTTGTCTGCCATTGTTGTAGACATGGGAAAATGGTAGCCGCCGCCCACCATCCTATGAATCAGGTTATGACCAAGCACCCTGGAGAGCTTTTGCATATGGACCTTGTTGGTCCGGCTCGGGTGAGCTCAATTGGGGGGGAGTGGTATGTGCTTGTTGTTGTTGACGACTTTTCGAGATATTCGTGGGTTTTCTTTTTAGCTTAGAAAATTGAGACTTTCACTTATGTTCGCAATTTGATCTTGCGACTCCAGAACGAGTTCCCTAAGAACTCGATGAGAGCTATTCGTAGTGATAATGGTTCAGAGTTTAAGAACTCGGATTTTGAGAAGTTCTGTAACTCTTTGGGTTTAGAGCATCAGTTTTCTTCCCCTAAACACCACCACAAAATGGTGTTGTAGAGAGAAAAAATCGGACCCTTGTAGAGATGGCAAGGACGATGCTCGATGAGCATAAGACTCCTATGCGATATTGGGCCGAGGCTATAAACACTGCATGCTATATTTCCAATCGCATTTTCTCCCTGCTTTCTTGAAGAAAACTTCTTATGAGTTGCGATTTGGGAAGCAACCCAAAGTGAGTTATTTTTAGAGTTTTTGGTTGCCACTGTTTTATACTCAAGAAAGGCAACTTGGACAAATTTGAGTCTCACTCTTCTGACGGTGTATTTTTGGGTTATGGTAATCATACTCGTGCATATCGTGTACTTAACCTTGATACTAACCGAGTCATGGAGATATCCAATGTCACCTTCGACGAGACTGTGCTTTGTCCTTCTTCTAGTTTTGAGCGTGCAGGTGATCATGAGGTCGGAGAACCTCTTTTGATGATGAGGAAGAAGGGATTGATGATCCAGCACTTCCTCCACCTACGGTGCCGATTGGGTCGACTTCGACCACGACTGCACGCGGCCCCGACCCGTCTTCCTCTACTACATGGGGGCCGTGTGATCCACCACCTCGGGCTGTACCTCTTGTACCCGAGGATGCACCAACTACTGTTGAGGGGGAGGTTACTTCAGCAAGGGAGGCGCCACGACACATTCAGTGACAACACCCTCCTCAACAGATGATCGACGACATCCACGAACGCGTCACTCAGTCTAGGTCACAACAAATCTCTCACTTTGCTCATTCTGCATTTGTTGCTGATTTTGAACCCCGAGATGTTGGACATGCCTTATCTGATCCGAATTGGGTCAATGCCATGCATGAGGAGCTTGAAAATTTTTAGAGAAATCGGTTTTGGGTTCTTGTTCCTCTTCCTCCTGAGTGTCTGTTGGTATAAATTAACGCACACTCTACTTTATCCGCAAGCGCACAGATAACATCTACCGATGTAGCACTTCACCAGAGTAACCCAGTTTTAATATCGAACCCAAAGGAACGGATAGTGTTAAGTCTCAAGTCTAACCCCTGAGTAGCTAACAAGGACGGAGAATCTAGAAGCATAGAGGGGATCACTAAGGTTGTCTAATTCCAATTTAAGAGTGATATGTTTATATTATTCTTAGTGGGGAAGTTGCCATAAAAGGTCACAAACAGAGTATGAGTCTTTTATGCAAATGTATAATCCTACCGAGCCTACACATGGGTAAGTGGACTATAGAAGAATCAACAAGGCTATAAGAGTCACCCTTGAACCTTGCGACAACCACTACTACAGGCGTTATAGGAGGCATTTATGAGCTATCAAGTCTAAGTACCACGCTTACACTATCCAACAACTCTAACTCTAGAATGACTAGAATTAAAGTACTCAAAAGAGTCACAAACCTTAAGAATAATAAGAACAATAGCTCAAACTTAATATAGACGTTGATTACCGAAACAATCGCTGAAGCAAGTTGAAGATGAACTTGAATCCGCAGGTACAAGATGAAGAAGTTGATCCGACAGGCCGGAGCTCCTTCTTGATCTCTTCCTCTCTCTCTCTCTTCTAGTTCTAATATAAGACTAGGTTCTAATCCTACTAGAGGGGTATCTAGTCTTCTACTTGATAGGTGGCTCTTGATTACAACTAGATGAACTAGATCTAATTCTAGATGAACTAGAAGAGATTCATCTAGAGGGACCTCTACTTCTAATTGAAACCCTAGTTTCTGATGTGGAGATGAATAATGAAGATGGAGATGCCTGGAGAGGGGGGTCTGGGTCTGCTTATATAGCCCTGAGGGATCAACCGCGGCCGTTGGATCAAACCGACTTAAGGTACGGCTAAGATGCATCCTAGAGGTCGGTGGAGGAAGCTTGCAGAAGACGGAGACCAGCGGGCCCACGGGGGACCGACCGGTGGGTCCATGGGACCGGTCGGTCCCACCTGGAGGTGGACTGCGGTGCCCTTTCTCGTGGTGTCTCTATGTGTTCTCTGGAGTCTTCTAGAAGTGTCCCGACGTGGCGGTTGCGTTATCTCCCGACGGTTTCCTTCTATGGGAAGCTATCGGTGCCGATTTCCTGGTTTAGTCCCTGCAGAATCATAACTCACCAAAACTCGTGGAATATTGTCAGTTGACACCCTAAACTTTGTTGGTGATCAAATTCTTGCCCTTTTCATATTTATTTATCCTTTAATTTTGATAGATAACCAGCGTCAACAATTCCCCAAGCTTACCTTTTGCTAGTCCTTAGCAAAACCAAAACTTAACAATGGATCAGGAGTTGCTACTATATCTTCACTTCAATAAGTATACCTGCTGTTAAACAAAAATTCTCCGAAACATATCATGTTATTCTTCATGGGGCTTATTACTCTACCTTAGATCCTAAATAATTGAGAGATTGAACAATCGAATCAAGCACTATGTCTCTCGTTCTTTCACTTCACCTTTATCCCAGAGTTTTAATTAATTTTCAAAAGCATTAATACATATGTTGTCAAATTAATAATGGATCCAAAGAGAAAGTCAACCAACCATTGAATCAAGAAGTGCATGTGTATGGAAAAATGGAGTCGAATGCTCTTTTGAATATATTCACTCTCTTCTGTCTATCAGAGACATATGGCTATCAGGCTAATTCTACTGTCGAGCACGTGCCCATTTTTTTTTCTGACATTTTTTTTGAGGTTCCGGACACTTGTCCCTTTTTATTTCCTCGGGATCTATCTTTTTATCTTTTTGAGGTTTCGGACACTTGTCCCTTTTTATTTCCTCGGATCTTTCCTTCTTTTTTTTCTTTTCTCTTTCTTTTCTCTTTTTTTAATAGCCACATGCTTCCAACAAACTTATAAGAAGGTAGCAACAGATAATTATGAGCATTTATGCGAAAGATGGATGAAATGTGTAAGTGATCTCAATTGAATGACAAGATAACATCTCACAGGGTCACAAAGCTTAATTTAACTCAATGCAATTATTAGTCATATTCATATTTAGAAATCTCCGGAACTTTAGTGTTGTTTAGAACAAGATAATAGCAGCTCAGATCATCACATGTCATATCCCATTTACCTAGACCTTAGATTAAGTATTTGCCATCCATGTATTTAATTTTATTTTAAGGCGTCATTATTAATTAGGAGAACTCATGCTTTGAAGGCTAGGTACTTGAAAGAAATTAGATAGAGCAACTATTCATTATTTCCATGCAAAAGATTAGAGAGAGAGGGTTCTTTTTTTATTATTAACTTCTTAAAATAATCTAAGCAAACTTAATATAGTATTTATTTAACCTAACACACTTTATTATAAATAACTAAGATAATGAATAAGACATACCTGGATCACGAAGATAACGGGGTGCGTCTCCCCCAAGCTGGTTCCTTAATAGCGTTGAGCCTTCATGTGCCCATATATTTTTTGTCTCTCTTTTTTTTTATTAATGGTGAGCCTTCATGTGCTCACATATTTTTGTGTTTTCATTTAATTTTTAAGAGTGAACCTTCATGTGCTCACATATTTTTGATGTTTTCATTTTGTTTATAGAATGAAAAACTTAAGAGGATAAAGATACTTACGTGGATACATGGGGTGCCTTCCCCCAAGCTGAATGTTGACGTAGTCGTTCAATCTTGTAATGTAGCAGTCTGACAGAGTTTTGATTGAGGTTGATGGTTGTTGAAACAGTGGTACAGTAGTGGATGGAACATTCACTTGCTCGTCAGCTTTTTCTTGGCCTTTTAAACCCTGTGAAACTCAAATAGACAACAAACTTGTGGACAGATTAAGCATTAGCGGTTGGCCACTCAAGAAGCCTTAGTTGTCCAGAATTTCAGTAAGATCTCTTTCTCAATATTTTTATGTTTTTATATTTTTACGATGCAAGAGAAAATGCAACAGGATGAATGTATGCATATTTATTTTTAGTATTATTATTATATTATTATTATTATTATATTTTTTTTTATGCCACCACGGTGAACATTGCTGTGGGTTTTTACACACCATAGAATTATTCACATAGGGCTTCATGGTTTCTGATGTAGTGTAACAAATGCAATATTTTTATTTCTTTTCTAATGCAATGCAGAAATTATGTTTGTGAATTAAATATGATGATGCAATGAATAACTAAGAATAAATATGAGAAATATGCAGGAAATAAATATGAGCATAACTACTGATTTTTACCTTTTGGTGAAGGTTCGGATATTTAGGTCCGACGAACCGGACCTTCCCTTGGTTTAGACCTCCCAAGGTATGCCAGACTTTTGGAAAGTTGTTAATGATTGTACCTCTTAGGTGCAGACATTTTCTTCCATATTTCTTGGTCTGAGTCTTCACTTCCTGTGGTTCACTGTCTTGAGATTTCTTTCCTTTCTTTTTCGGGGACAGTGTCGATAGCTTCTTCTTCGTGATTGACCTCTCTATTCTCGATAGCTTTGTCTTCTTTGGCTTTGAGAGCGGCGTCTTTCACTTCTATTCTTCTTGGGTGCTTCATTGGGCATTTAGTTGATGAAGTTGCATCGTGCTTTTTCTCCAGGAAAGTGAAAATGGATTTCCTCTTGTAAATGATTGCACTTGTAGCGTAGAGGAATGATCTTCCTAGGATGAGGTGGACATCATCGTTTTCTCCTATGTCGAAGATCAAGAAGTCTGTGGGGACTTCATGACCTCTAATTTTGACTACGACGTCTTCCATCATTCCTTCTTGTTTATGCCTCTTGATATGGTGTCACTCATGTTATTTGTTCGTCCAGCAGTTTGAAGTGAAGCGTTAATTGTGGACGCTGGCTGCATCTTGCTCAGTGTGCATGTTCTTATAGATCTAGGACCTTCACTCTGTATAATTTGGGAGTGACAAATTTCGCCTGTTTGCTCAAGAGTGTATCCTGCTCATAAAGACAAGGTAGAGATCAAGTGCATGGGTTCTGTTGGTGGAAAAACACCAACAGAACCAAAAGTTTTGTTTATTCCTCTCTAACCTTAGGCACATTGCCCAAGATAAACCTGTTGTTTATGTGTTCTATTCTATCTTAACATGAGTGATAGGATCAGAGGATGAGCATGAAAGTAGCATCTTAAAATATTTAACAGATCAAATTACTTAACCCAAGGAAGGATAATCTATGCATAAAGTGTTGATCTTTTCATGATTGAGATATATCATCTTTCAAAGGTTAGATGCACAACATTTTAGCTCATTTAGTTAAGACAGTGAGATTCAAGAGAGTAAAGCTAGGAACAAAGATCAAAGGACTGAACATGTTGAGTTGATTAGGTTGGATCAAGTGAGTTGCAACTTAAACATGTTTAGTTCTTTATTTATGTTCATACCAGAATCAAAGAGAAACTTTTAAAGTGACGGTTACTTACCTTGAAAAGTTACTTTGAAGAGTGATTGTGTCAAACCTCCTTGTGGAAGCTTCTCTTGTCTAACTGGTTGTTGTTTATGAATGGCTTGTCTTCTCTTGTTTGTCTCACAGTGTGCTTGAGAGGAGGAAGATCACAGTGGAATCATCTTTATAGGTATTGACCTTCCTTCTCTTGTGTCGACTTATCAGTGAAGGCGCATTATTCCTCGAGTATGCTGACTAGGATCCTCTCTCTTTCTTGTATTAATTTTGTACAATGAGGATGTAGGGACAGTTCCGCATTATTCTCTTGTCAACCTTTCTTGTTTTCCTTTAATCATTGGGTTGACAAGAGACTTGAAATTAGAGCTGCTACTCGAGTGCCTTTATGATAGTCTTTTGTCTTGTAATGTCACAAACGAGACTTGTCCTCTCAACAGTGTCTAGATGATGGAGATCTTATTGACTGTTCTTCTTGATTTGCTAACTTAGGTAATCTCTTCATCTTCTAACTCTTGTGATGCAGTGGCTTCATCCTTCATGATGCCCTCCTCAATTCTTGGCAGTTGGTTCTCCCTTCGACGTCTTCTCTCGGTTCTCTTTGGCTTCTCATAAGTGATGTAGATGTTGAAAATGCAGTGAAAGATCCAAAAGTTGACTTCTCCAGGTCCGCAAAGATGATAACATTGATGGTGTTCAAGAACGATCTTCCAAGAATGTGTGGTGGATCATAATTCTTCTCAACTGGGATAACATCTAGTGGTTTGTATTGATCAAAGTGGTGGGTAGGAGGTTAATATGTCTTGAAGTGGTTTTCTATTTCCTCCCTTTGATTGTGAAACACATCTAGACAACAAAATTCTCTCCCAGGCTGGCTTGTGATGTAGATGGACTCCCAACAACATGTTCATGTGTTTGACTTGTAGATCTTGCTATTGTTGTAGTGGTACCATCTTGTCTCCCAAGCTAGCTCTTGATTAGAAAAGAGGATAACTTCCCACTTCTTGTCTTGATGTTTTGAACAATGATGATTGCAGGCATAGGTTGTCTCATACGAGGTAAGTTGCATCCTATTTGTCATCAGCGCCCAAGCAAGACTCAAAGCTAGGTTAGCACCATTTGTGATCTGAGAGTAGGTTTATATGTCTACGGTTTGGGTTTTGGATCTTCAATGTTTAGACCAAACCATGGATGAACAAAATCTCTCTCCTGCATAACGTTAGTGGACATATATACCCGAAGAATTGCAAGAATTTGAAGCATGAGTTATTATCCACAACTTATGTATTTTGCATCTATGCTAATAAAAGATGTTTTTAGGATTACTTTAGCATAGACTAGTATTTTATGTGTTGGCTGCACTTTAACATGATTAAAGGCAAAATAACTTGCAGTAGAAGACAAAATAAATAAACTTTGATACTCACAGTTCTTTCATCCATGACGAATGAGCTGAGTCTTCATTGTGCAAGAGTTGTTGAAGTTCATGTGTCTTCATATCCAGCGTGAGTTCATCTCCGAACTTTCCCAAATTGATATTGAAAGTTTCCCTGCAGGGGTTAGTCCAACAAAATATCCAACATCCACTATAGCATACTATCGGCTCAGAAACCAACCTAGACACCACGTCTAATTTGATTAAGAGGGCATTCTAACCTAAGCATGCTTAAATTAAAAGGCCTTTGAAAGCAAGATCACCCACTCCTAAACTAGGCACTATGCTTCATTTAAGAGATGTATGAAAGTACTTCAAACCTAAACATATAATATAGCGAATGAGGGTAGCATGAAAGTGTTATAGAGATTTATTCAGATCGTGATGGAAGAGCATGATTAGTATACAAGCATATCTTAAAGTAGGGACAACCAACATAGCAACATGACAAGAGATGTTCTTACGAAGTGTATCCCCCAAACTTGGTGTTTGCACAAATCAAGATTGGATGAATATAATTTAATGTTACATGATGATTGGTTGGACATACCTTGTGTTTGTTGTTCCTTCGTTCTTTTCTGCTCCAGACCTAGAAAGGTTAGTGACAAAAATACACGAAGAAATATTTTCACAATTATATTTCTATACTCATTACAAGGACAGTGCAGCAGAAAGGTAGGCAAAGCTAATAACCAGGTATTATGATGGGGTGTAAGGATTCTACTGGTTATAGCTTGCTCATGGAGTAGTGATATATAAGAGTGGAATTCAAAAACAACATTCATAAGAATGAAAACAAAAATAATGAAAAGACTGGGACAAAAAAGGAAAAGATAAAAGTATGATTATAAGGATAAACTAAGACTTAAGATGATCTACCGTTCCCCGGCAACGGCGCCAGAAATGCTTGTAGGTATAAATTAACGCACACTCTACTTTATCCGCAAGCGCACAGATAACATCTACCGATGTAGCACTTCACCAGAGTAACCCAGTTTTAATATCGAACCCAAAGGAACGGATAGTGTTAAGTCTCAAGTCTAACCCCTGAGTAGCTAACAAGGACAGAGAATCTAGAAGCATAGAGGGGATCACTAAGGTTGTCTAATTCCAATTTAAGAGTGATATGTTTATATTATTCTTAGTGGGGAAGTTGCCATAAAAGGTCACAAACAGAGTATGAGTCTTTTATGCAAATGTATAATCGTACCGAGCCTACACACGGGTAAGTGGACTATAGAAGAATCAACAAGGCTATAAGAGTCACCCTTGCGAACAACCACTACTACCGACGTTATAGGAGGCATTTATGAGCTATCAAGTCTAAGCACCACGCTTACACTATCCAACAACTCTAACTCTAGAATGACTAGAATTAAAGTACTCAAAAGAGAGTCACAAACCTTAAGAATAATAAGAACAATAACTCAAACTTAAATATAGACGATGATTACCGAAACAATCGCTGAAGCAAGTTGAAGATGAACTTGAATCCGCAGGTACAAGATGAAGAAGTTGATCCGACAGGCCGGAGCTCCTTCTTGATCTCTTCCTCTCTCTCTCTCTCTTCTAGTTCTAATATAAGACTAGGTTCTAATCCTACTAGAGGGGTATCTAGTCTTCTACTTGATAGGTGGCTCTTGATTATAACTAGATGAACTAGATCTAATTCTAGATGAACTAGAAGAGATTCATCTAGAGGGACCTCTACTTCTAATTGAAACCCTAGTTTCTGATGAGGAGATGAATAATGAAGATGGAGATGCCTGGAGAGGGGGGTCTAGGTCTGCTTATATAGCCCTGAGGGATCAACCGCGGCCGTTGGATCAAACCGACTTAAGGTACAGCTAAGATGCATCCTAGAGGTCGGTGGAGGAAGCTTGCAGAAGACGGAGACCAGCGGGCCCAGGGGGGACCGACCGGTGGGTCCAGGGGAACGGTCGGTCCCACCTGGAGGTGGACCGCGGTGCCCTTTCTCGTGGTGTCTCTATGTGTTCTCTGGAGTCTTCTAGAAGTGTCCCGACATGGCGGTTGCGTTATCTCCCGACGGTTTCCTTCTATGGGAAGCTATCGGTGCCTATTTCCTGGTTTAGTCCCTGCAGAATCATAACTCACCGAAACTCGTGGAATATTGTCAGTTGACACCCTAAACCTTTGTTGGTGATCAAATTCTTGCCCTTTTCATATTTATTTATCCTTTAATTTTGATAGATAACCAGCGTCAATAGTGTCACCCTATTGGGACAAAATGGGTTTTCAAAAACAAACAAGGAGAAGATGGCCATGTTGTGAGAAACAAGGCCTGACTTGTAGCCCAGGGGTATAGTCAGAAGGAGGGGATAGACTATTAGGAGACTTTTGCTCCGCCTGTAGCTCGTTTGGAGGAAATTAGGATTCTCTTGGCTTTTGCTGCATCCAAAGGTTTCAAACTTTTTCAAATGGATGTCAAGAGTGTCTTCCTAAATGACTACATAGAAGAGGAGGTGTATGTGAAACAACCCCCCGATTTTGAAAATCCCAAGATTCTGAAGGACCAAGAATGCAAAAGCAAGGCGACCAGAGGGGGGGGGGTCAATGGGAGCCTCAAAAATGTCTCTCGAAACTTCGGCCTTTGTCCCAAAAATCAACCCCCAAAAAGCTTCGACCGAAACGTGATGCCCACGACCCTTGGAAGAGGGTCGATGATCCCTAGGATCACAGCGAGGCACCACAAAGCAAGAGCGAACCAAACACCAAAAGGACCGGCTCAAGTTCGACCCTCGAAAACCAACTCCCTAACGTAGATAGAGAGCTACGTCGAGAAGTCTCCAAATACCTATGCTAACAAGTAGCAAAGATACCTAGAGAGGTTACTTGGTCAACTCTAGGGCCAAACGAGAAGTCCGGAAACCAAGCGAAGAAGCTGGGAGAGCAAACACACTAAAACTCAACACTCAGCCAACTCGTGGACTGTCCGGGGTTCAGACCGCGGACTGTCTGCCCAACGGCGGACTGTCCGGGCTCAGGTGGCGGACTGTCCGCCGGCCGAAAGAGCAAAACAGCAACGTTGCTGAAACAGCTCTGGACAGTCCCGGACTGTCCACGGGTTGCAACGACGGACTGTCCGCCGGTCAACCTGGACACCAACAGCAGAGACTCGCGGCCACTGATCTGGCCAAGTCCCCGACGCGCGGACTGTCCGCGGGGTGGGTGGTGGACTGTCCGCGACCACCCAGTGAGGGCGATTTCGGTCGCCCTCAACTCAAATCCCTCCAAAATCAATCCAAATCGAAATCCCTTGTTCGCAAACTTGGAGAAGATGATCATGAGTTAGTTAGGAGACTATCCTCAAGAAATCATCCGCTCAAATCAACTCAATCAACGGGAATCGACGAAGATGGAATATGAACCGAAAAAGCGCCACGAAAATTGAATCGACCCGATCTACTTGTTCGTGAGAAGTTAGATGAATTCCTTCGGTGGAAATGATCTCCTCACTATAAAGAACAAGTTGATTCAAGTGGATTTCAAAAAGACGCAGTAGAGAGGGAGATCGAGTAACGAGAAAATTGCGGAGAAATGAAGAACGCGAAGAACAAAGTCAAAAAGCGAATTGAGACATTGTTGACACCTCGGGTGGCACGCAGAAGAAACCGCAAGCGCACGGCTGTCAGTTGTAGCTTTTCACCTCAGAGTATTCCGGGGTATCGAATCCACGAGGAACGTGAAGTGATTTTGAGAAAACAAGGGGGATAAGGATATCTAGGATAGATGAAGGGAACGAGCACTATCTATTGGGGTAGATCCTAGTTCTATTAGACTTCTAGTGATTTAAGTTCTTTACTAGTGTACTGTGGGCGTACTAGCCTTTACCACTGATTTAGGTTGAACGCTAGCACAACGAGCCCTACTGTTAAACTAGACCAACTACGTGGTGGAATTCAAGGCGCATAGGGCTGTCACCACCTGCTTGCTACCACAGCTATCCGGGGGCCTAGCCGTATTCACTGGCAATATATAGCCTAAGTACCACACTTAATCTATATACTACTACTACTAGCCCTGTACTAGAACTAGAGCACTTGAAACTAATATCAAGCAATGAAACAAACACACAAGTACTGAAAGTAAATACTTGAAGATAAAATAAGATACTAAGTTACCAAAGTTGAAGCGCAGAGCAGAGAGAAGCAGAGGTCTCCGACAACTCCGGAACTCTCCAGACTTCTACTCTTCTCCTTTCCAGCTCCTCTTCTAGTGAGGCACTCACACTCTCTGTACTCTCTCTATCATAGCAAGTGTGCTAACCTAACCAAATGGTGACGAATGGTGTGAGGCTCTCTGAATGAGAGCTCAAGGGGGCCTATTTATAGTGCTAGGAAGCTAGGGGGGTACTTATAGAGTGAGGGGGAGGTCGGTTAGGTTTTAGGGGGTGGCGCCCGCCACCAAACCCTGGCGCCCGCCACCTCTCAGCCGTCCGTTGCAACCGCCATTCATCCAACAGTCTTCATTTGCTCTCCTAAGTCGGTTTGAGGGCCGGTTAGGGTTCAGACACGTGTCCAAAGCCCACTATCCAGGTGATACTCTTCTTAGCCCTTGGATCAAACCGCCTTAGTGTGCAATGGCCAAGATTTGAGCTTGAGGTGATTCCCACGGATCGATGACGTGGCTTGGGCCACTTTTGGCACGAGTGACCTGGCGGCCGCTAGTAATAGGTGGCGACCGCCACCTTGCTCAGGCCGAAATGGGCCAGAGTGGCTTGGCCTTGCTTCTGGTACTTTTGTTTGGCCCAAATTCCATTATTTCCTGCATTAAGATAAGAAACTATGCACATGTGGAAATAGGTTAGTTATAAACCAAATCTTCTACTTTTTATGTTGTTTTACCTTGGTTTTGGGTGAAATGTTGATGGTGAAATGATGCTTTAAGCACCGTCAACAAGCTCCCCCACACTAACCTCTTGCTCGTCCCGAGCAAGCATGGACTTTAAGAATTGAAACAATTTTATTGAACTAAGCATTCACACAAGATGTTCAACTACCTATACTCATGTTAGTAACCTTTCCAAGTGGCTAATAAATCATACCTATGGCGGTTGAGAGATAGAATAGCTTGCAAGCAAGAGAAACACACTTTCCTCTTTTACATACCTTGGGGTTTCAGGATATTTTCAAAATGAAAATCATGGTTCATTGAATCTCTCTTTAAATCTCAAGGCACTCATGGTGTATATCCTTACTTTATGGCAAAAGAAAATGCCAGAGTCTATCCTATGGTTTATGTGGAGTTTATAGGGAAAGGAAGGAATCTAGGGCACTTCTATCTCTCTTTTATTGCTAAGTCAAGTTTAGGATCATGGGAGAGTATAGTCATGCACTAGCCAAGGTATAAGGTGGACTAACTCAACTCCTTTGTTCTTTTTGAAACTCTTCTCTTACCAAGGATCATGGCTAAATGCATCTCTCTTTTTTTTGAAAACTTGGACACTTGTCCTTTTGAGAGCATTTGCTCTCTTTTTTTTGAATACTTGGACACTTGTCCTTTTTAGAGCATTTGCTCTTTTTTTTAGATGCTCTATAACCATGTCCTTTGAAGGAATGAGAAAATTTATACAATTCTTTTAGAACAAAATTTTGGAGGAGAACTACATGAGTATACTCTCAGTGTGAGAGTTCTCTCAAAAAGGCATGGTTTGCCTTGGCTTTTAGAGCATGACTAAACTCTTCTACCTAGATCAACTATTCTTGACAAAGCTCAAAGATTGATTTATAAGGCTTTATGGGCTGTTCTCCTATACTCTAATATTTTGGCTCTGGTAGGTGGATAGGAAAGAAAGATCATGAACCATGATAATTTTGGTTTTCAAAATAAAAAACTCCCAAGGTTGTAGCAGAGTACTAATGCAATTTCAAATACTACTTATATATCTTATCAAACAACAACCAAGGTTGACTTCCCTATCAAAATGAGTAGGCTACTACACATGAATAAAAGGTAGAATAACATGCCATGTAAACACTCAATTCAAAAGAAATTGTTTCAGCATTTTTATTTCCTAGCTGCATTTTTAGTTCAAACCGAGACATCCAGTGATCCAAATTGTACAGAATTTAAAACATAGGTTTAGGGGTTCACCGGGGGTGTTTCGGTGCAGAGTGGCCTGGCGGCCGCCAGTAATAGGTGGCGGCCGCCATGGGCTTTGGCCCATGCGGCTTGCAAACAGCGTGGTAGTTACCTTGCTACGTTCAGGTTACAACTTTGAACATTTTGTCACGTTTTACAGAGGTGTTTAGAGAGGGGATTTCCCCCACACTTGGAGTTTTGGTACTTTTTATTTGAACAAACTTGATGAAGGAAAAAAAAGAGGGTGTCTTTTTATTCATTATATAAAAATTTCCTAAACAAAAGTTCTAAATTGAAAATTAAACAATCTAAAATTTAAATCAAGCAAAACTAAACTTAAACTAAATCAAACTAAAAGTCTAACTAGACACCCTAATCTAATCTAATCTAATGGAGGGGCCTCGTAGAGATCCTCGAAGCCCGTCTCTTTGAAGAGACGCTTGATCTTCTAGGTGCAGCCCTTGCGGAGGATGGTGAACCGATCCTCCATGTCCATTCGCCAGAGGGCTATCTCTGCGACTTGATCCTCCAAGGCGCTCTTCTCCTTGCGCAGCTTCTTCACCTCGGTGGCGAGTTTTTCGAGGGTTAACCCCTCCTCACCACCACTGTGCTCCATCTCGCCGGGGACTCCTGCCGGTGATGGGTTGAGACGACGGCGCACAGATGGCTCGGAGAGCGACCCATTGGAGTCATGAGTGCTCATCTCGCGCTCGCGCAGCCTCTTCTCATAATGCCCATCGGGCATTCTCACGCCATACACCTCTAGTTTAGCCCTCTTAGGATTGGGGCTGTAGCTCCGGGTGTGGCTATCCAAGCCAAAGCTGACCCGGGATTTCGCCCTTGATGGAGAGGGCGTTTCATCACCCCTGGCCTTGACGGCCGGAGACTTCCTCGGGGTGATCTCCCCTGTGGTCGGCCTGGTGGGCGTCCTCAGTTTCTTCTCGGGTGGCGCCACTGGAGGAGGATGAAGACGAAGCGGAGACGAGGCCAGGGGGCATTTCACCCCTAGCGGCCGCCCAGCAGGGGTGGCGCCCGCCACTGGAGTGGTGGCTGGTGCCTTCCCTGCACCCTCCGGTGGTGTCCCCTTGACATAAGTGCCGTTTGGCAGCACCATTGCTAAAGGAGGCACGTCAAGTACCTCCTTGTCATCGTCGATCAAAGATCGGATGATGGCTTGTGTGGAGGACGAGATGGATCCTTGAGGGTTATAGGACTCGGATTTCCGTGGAGATGACATGGTTTAGGAGGAGGCTTGGCTAGGCTTCGTGAACAGATGGAGGGAGAAGAAAGAGTTCTTCTTTTAAGAAGGGGGAGAAGTGGAGGGATAAGCTTTAGATGAACTAACACGTCCTCATCTCCTCCTTCTTTCACTCTCCCGAGCTTGGGATTAGTTGCCACGTGGAGGGGGACCTCTAAACTGCCACCTAGTGTGGCGGGCGCCAGGGTTTGATGGCGGTCGCCAGTTGGGAGTGGCGGCCGCCACTCCTCCTTCGCCGGGCATCGAGTGGGAGAAGGTAAGCCTCCTAAATTTCAAAGTTCCGAGGTCGAAATAGCTTGGTTGGGCCTAAAGAGGCCTTTCTCGGGGTTTTGGATGGACTAGGTGCATGAAAAGGACAACGGGTAAATTGGGTCCATCCATTAATTGTCATGGGCTTGAGCTACTTCAAAGTTAATTATATCAATTTCGTTCAGCTCATTTTTATCAAAGTCATAGAATATTTTTAATCTTTGTCCATTGACTTTGAAGATTTTCCCATCGTCACTTTCCAATGTGACGGCTCCATGGGAAGAGGTTGCAACAACCTTGAAAGGTCCTTCCCATTTGCTTCGAAGTTTACCATGTCCGAAAAGTCAAACACGGGAGTTAAAGAGTAAAACTTTATCTCCTACTTCGAACTCTTTCTTTTTGATCCGTTTATCGTGCCATCTCTTAGTCTTCTCTTTATAGAGCTTGGCACTATGATAGGCTTTATCTCGCCATTCTTCTAGTTCGGAAATTTGCATCTTCCTATTTTGGCCAGCTTGGTCAAGGTTCATGTTCCATTTCTTAATGGCCCAATGAGCTTTGAACTCAAGCTCAACTGGAAGGTGACAAGTTTTCCCATAAACTAGTTGGTATGGGGACATTCCAATCGGGGTCTTATAGGCGGTCCGATAGGCCCACAGAGCTTCGGGTAACTTATGTTTCCATCCCTTTGCCATTTCTTCTACCGTCTTTTGCAAGATATTCTTTATTTGTTTATTGGACGTTTCGGCCTGTCCACTTGTTTGAGGGTGGTATGCAGTGGCTACATTATGTTGGACTCCTTGACTAGCTAAGAAATGTTGGAAGCTCTTATCTATGAAATCAGGGCCTCCGTCACTAATGACTAGTCTAGGAACTCCAAAACGAGGAAAGATGTTTTCTTGGAACATTTTCTTCGAATGTTTAGCATCTGCCGCTCGACAGGGTATGGCTTGTACCCATTTCGAGACATAATCCACAGCCACAAGAATGTACTCGGCGTCATAGGATTTAGGAAAGGGGCCCATGAAGTCTATACCCCAAACATTGAACAACTCAACTTGGAGATTGTTCACGAGAGGCATAGCATCTCGGGCATTAATGTTACCATGCTTTTGGCAACGAGGACAACGTCTCACATAATTCTTTGTGTCCTCGTACATTGATGGCCAATAAAAACCACTTTGCCATATTTTAGCATGTGTCCAAAAAGCTCCATAGTGTCCTCCATATTCGGCGGAGTGACATCTATCTATGATTTTTGTTGCTTCTTCTATGGGGACACATTTTCTCAAGAGTCCATCTGCACAGACCTTATAGAGATATGGTTCATCCCATAGGTGCGTTCTGCTTTGATATAGCAGTTTCTTTTTATTCTCCCCCCGGCGGGACATAGCCGGTGACTATAAAATTCACGATGTTTGCATACCAAGGGTTGGTATATGTGACTTTTAAAAGGGTATCATCGCGAAGAAAGTCATTTATTGGGAGATTGTCCGAATTATTGACTTGTAGTCTAGACAAGTGATCAGCTACTGAATTCTCTACTCCTTTCTTGTCTCTTATTTCCAGGTCAAATTCTTGAAGGAGGAGGATCTGGCGGATCAACCTTGGTTTAGCATCTTTCTTAGTGAAGAGATATTTCAGAGCAGAGTGATCGGTATAAACGATCACCTTAGCTCCCACTAAGTAGGATCTAAACTTGTCTATGGCAAAGACTACGACCAAAAGTTCCTTTTCTGTGGTTGCATAGTTTAGCTGGGGGCCAGTCAGGGTCTTACTAGCATAAGAAATAGCATAATGCTTCTTATCTTTAGTTTGACCAAGGACGGCTCCCACAGCATAATCACTAGCATCACACATGATTTTGAACAACAAATTCCAATCTGGGGGTTGGATGATTGGTGCCGAAGTTAGAGCCTTTTTCAAAATATTGAAAGCTTGCAGACAATCCTCATCAAATTTGAATGGGACGTCTTTTGCTAACAGGCTCGTTAAGGGTCTAGCGACCTGTGAGAAATCCTTAATAAACCGTCTATAAAAGCCGGCATGGCCCAAGAAGCTTTGGATTTCTCTCACATTAGTGGGTGGTGGCAATTGTTCAATTATATTGATTTTGGCTTTATCCACCTCTATCCCACGTTCTGAAATTCGATGGCCTAGGACAATTCCTTCCCGCACCATGAAGTGACACTTTTCCTAGTTAAGAACTAGGTCCTTCTCTTCACAGCATTGGAGGACTCTGTCTAAATTGGCTAGGCAATCGTCAAAGGTTTTCCCATAGACCGAAAAGTCATCCATGAATACCTCCATGATTTGTTCAATCATATCGGAAAAGATGGACATCATGCATCGTTGGAAAGATGCCGGCGCATTGCAAAGTCCAAAGGACATGCGTCTATAGGCATAAGTTCCATACGGGCATGTGAAAGTGGTCTTACTTTGGTCATCTGGATGGATTGGGATTTGGTGATAACCAGAATATCCATCCAGGAAGCAAAAGAAGGAATGGTTTGCCAATCTCTCTAGCATCTCATCTATAAAAGGAAGTGGGAAATGATCTTTCTTTGTGGCCTTATTCAGCTTCCTATAGTCTATACACATCCTCCATCCAGTGACAGTGCGTTGAGGGATTAACTCATTTTTCTCATTTTTAATGACTGTCATACCTCCTTTCTTTGGAACTACTTGCACGGGACTTACCCATTCACTATAAGGAACTAGATAAATAATTCCCGCGTGCAAGAGTTTCAGAACCTCCTTTTTCACGACTTCACGCATAGCGTTATTAAGTCGTCTTTGTGGCTCTCTTGAAGAGGGTATCTCAGGATCGAGAGGGATACGATGGGTGCAGAGATTTGGACTAATTCCCTTTAAATCTTGAAGTGAATAGCCAAAGACAGATTGGTGTTTTTCTAAGACAAGGGTCAACCTACGGACTTCCTCTTCAGATAGTTTACTGCTAATAATCACAGGAGTCTCGGGGTCTTTGTTTAGAAAGATGTATCTCAGGCCTTCAGGCAGAGGTTTTAGCTCTATGGAAGGTCGAGATGGCTTTTCTGATTCGTTTAAGCGAAATGGTTCATCTGTCTTGGCTTCTTCTTCGACAAAGAAGTCAGAATCTTCTTCAAAATCAGGCTGAGCCAACTCATAAAGGGTAGAGGTTCTAGCTTGATCGAGAAGATCTGGTTCTGGTGGTTGTTCGGCAATAGAATTTAATGCACGAACGAAAGGTACTGAGTACTCTTTTCCACCGATTTGAGCATTAAAGTGCTCTTGACATGGTCCTTGCAAGGCAAGTATGGACCATGGTTGTCCTAAGAAGACGTCAAAAAGGACTACATCGAAAATGTAGAAATCTAAGACCATGTCCGCTCCATCTACTTGGATGGGGACCATCTTTAGGATTCCTTCACTTTCCAAGATGTCACCATTTGGGTCTCTTAAACACCGTTTAGTTGGATGTCGTTGAAGGTCGGGGAATGTTCTGGATACGTAGTTACTAGCAAGAACATTAATTCCCACGACAGGGTCGTAAAAGGCAAAGGCCCTTTCTCCCCTAATTCGACAATCTATTACGCTAGGTATTTTATCTATGCGAGGGATGTTTTATGATACTTCGGCTTCCATTGTCCATTCATGACTCATGACAGCTGAAAGTTCCAAAAGACGCTCTCGGCTATAGATTCCATCAGAAGACTCAGGAAGTGGTTTGTCGGATGGGAGAGCTTGAACGGAGTAGTTCATAGCATTTTCGTAATCCTCAAACCCATCATCCTCTATCTCGCCCAAAAATTCCGGAAGAATTTCTCTTCCAGATGTGGACGGAATAGGCTCCGCTAAGTCCAACGAGCTAGACTCGGGCTCTTCTAGTTGTTCTGCGGTCAAAACTTGGGTTTCTACGACTTCGTTCCTCAGGGATTTCATCGGAAACTCCAGTATAAGGAGTATTCTCGAGAATTCTATCAAGAACCTCCTTTCCACCTCGTGGAGAAAGATGAAGAAACGCTCCACCTGACGAATGGTCAAGGTGAAGAGCGCTCTCTTTCTCTAGACCGACATAAAAATGCTGAAGGAGCACTGGATCGGGTATGGCTAAATCGGGTCCTGAATTGATTAAACCAATAAAACGGTCCCAAGCCTCCCCTAATGTCTCCTTATCATTTTGTCTAAAGGTCAACACTTCTACTCGTAGTCGTACCACTCGGTGGACAGGGAAATACGTCAAGATAAACTTGGTCCGTAAAGTTCCCCAGTCTCCTCTGGCACTTCCCACGGTTCGAGCATGCCATGTTTTAGCTTCTCCCGTCAAAGTGAACGGAAACAGCTTCCACTTGACAGTGTCAGGTGAAATGCCCGGAATGTTCAAGCATGCACAGACTTGCTCAAACTCATGTAGATGTATGTAGGGATTTTCTGATCCCGTAAACATGCTCTCCTGAACTTTGTTAATAAAGTCAGGGCGCAATTCATAACTATCGGCATATATAGGTTGTGATGATAAATGTGGCTCTAATCGCGAACTCTTAGGAGCTGCGAATTGTAAGATAGATTGATTCTCCATGCGGAGAGGGTAAAGATGATCCTAACTCTAGTCTCAAAAATCAGCTACCGTTCCCCGGCAATGGCGCCAGAAAAGCTTGTTGACACCTCGGGTGGCACGCAGAAGAAACCGCAAGCGCACGGCTGTCAGTTGTAGCTTTTCACCTCAGAGTATTCCGGGGTATCGAATCCACGAGGAACGCGAAGTGATTTTTAGAAAACTAGGGGGATAAGGATATCTAGGATAGACGAAGGGAACGGACACTATCTACTGGGGTAGATGCTAGTTCTATTAGACTTCTAGTGATTTAAGTTCTTTACTAGTGTACTGTGGGCGTACTAGCCTTTACCACTGATTTAGGTTGAACGCTAGCACAATGAGCCCTACTGTTAAACTAGACCAACTACGTGGTGGAATTCAAGGCGCACAGGGCTGTCACCACCTGCTTGCTACCACAGCTATCCGGGGGCCTCGCCGTATTCACTGGCAATATATAGCCTAAGTACCACACTTAATCTATATACTACTACTACTAGCCCTGTACTAGAACTAGAGCACTTGAAACTAATATCAAGCAATGAAACAAACACACAAGTACTGAAAGTAAATACTTGAAGATAAAATAAGATACTAAGTTACCAAAGTTGAAGCGCAGAGCAGAGAGAAGCAGAGGTCTCTGACAACTCCGGAACTCTCCAGACTTCTACTCTTCTCCTTTCCTGCTCCTCTTCTAGTGAGGCACTCACACTCTCTCTACTCTCTCTATCATAGCAAGTGTGCTAACCTAACCAAATGGTGAGGAATGGTGTGAGGCTCTCTGAATGAGAGCTCAAGGGGGCCTATTTATAGTGCTAGGAAGCTAGGGGGGTACTTATAGAGTGAGGGGGAGGTCGGTTAGGTTTTAGGGGTGGCGCCCGCCACCAAACCCTGGCGCCCGCCACCTCTCAGCCGTCCGTTGCAACCGCCATTCATCCAACGGTCTTCATTTGCTCTCCTAAGTCGGTTTGAGGGCCGGTTAGGGTTCAGACACGTGTCCAAAGCCCACTATCCAGGTGATACTCTTCTTAGCCCTTGGATCAAACTGCCTTAGTGTGCAATGACCAAGATTTGAGCTTGAGGTGATTCCCACGGATCGATGACGTGGCTTGGGCCACTTTTGGCACGAGTGACCTGGCGGCTGCCAGTAATAGGTGGCGGCCGCCACCTTGCTCAGGCCCAAATGGGCCAGAGTGGCTTGGCCTTGCTCCTGGTACTTTTGTTTGTCCCAAATTCCATTATTTCCTGCATTAAGATAAGAAACTATGCACATGTGGAAATAGGTTAGTTATAAACCAAATCTTCTACTTTTTATGTTGTTTTACCTTGGTTTTGGGTGAAATGTTGATGGTGAAATGATGCTTTAAGCACCGTCAACAGACATCGATCTGCAACCGTGTGGCTACCACACGCTACAACAGTGAGATTACGGTCTCACTTCCTCAAAATCTCATGAACACAGAGGTATGGTTCTCTGCGGAACTCAGTTGCTACAGCGGAGGATTGGGAGAGCAGGAAAACCTAGAAGGCAAAGCGCAAATGACTGAGATAAGATTGAAGGACCGAAAATGCTAAAGCAAGGCGACCAGAGGGGGGGGGGGTGATTGGGCGCCTAAAAATTTCTTTCGAAATTACGGCCTCTGTCCCAACAAAATCAACCCCAAAAGCTTTGGACTCAAACGCGATGCCCACGACCCTCGGAAAGAGGGTGGATGATCCCTAGGATCACAGCGAGGCACCACACAAGAGAGCAAACCAAAACTCTCAAAACCCCGAGTCAAGTTCATGCCTAAAAGACCCACCCGAAACGTAGATAGAGGGCTACGTCGGGATTTCTCCAAATACCGATGCTAACGCGTAGCAAAGATATGTAGAGAGGTTCCTAGGTGAACTCTAGGAGCAAACGAGAAGTCTGGAAACAAAACGGAAAAGCCGGGAGGGCCAACGCACTAAAACTGCACAAGATGCACAATCCCGGACAGTCTGCCGTCAGGCTCCCGGACTGTTCGGTGAAGGCCGGACTGTCCGCCACACGGGGGCCGGACTGTCCGCCGGCCAAAAGACAAAAACAGCAACGCTGCTGGACGCCCCTGCGCGACTCGCGGACTGTCCGCGCCTGTCACTGGCGGACTATCCGCCGGTCACCCGAGTGGAAAAGCATCGAGGCAAACAGCCACTGCTCCGGCTGGAACCCCGACTCGCGGACTGTCCACGGCTGGGGGGGCGGACAGTCCGCCACTGCCCAGAACGCCCAAAAACGCCACGAGACAAAACCAAAATCGATTGGATCCTCACCAAATCAAATAGGGCTGCAACCAAACTCCTCCCAAGTGTTCTTCTACGTGTTGGGAAGCTAATCCTAGGATATCATCGCTCCAAACCAAATAATCCATGAGAAATCCGAAGAACACTAGAAAAGGGGAAGAAATGAAGAATGAACGCGATTTCGACTCGATCTATGTGCCCGTGAGGTTAGAGGGGAAATCCTTCGGTGGAAAGAAGGAACTCATGACAACAAACAATCTCATTCAAACGGAATCGCAAATCGTTGCTCGGAGAGGGAGAATGAGGCAACTCTCTGAGAAGGGAAAAATGAAAACGCGAAGAAAAAAACGCGATTCGATCCAAATTGCAGCTAACAAAGAGAGGGGCGAAATTGATCCTTGGATTGATACTAGATGATGAATTGTGTAGCACTCTGTGTCGGGTTACAAGCCACTCCTCGCAGTACAAAACGCGGATGGCGAAAAGCTCAAGAACAAGAGCCGGTCTCCCCACTCACCCTAGCCTCCTCTCACCTAAACAAAATGAGAGTGACACCTCCAAGGATGGCTGCCCTAGCAGCCCCTTCACATATATATAGGCGCACGTCCGAAGACCAAAACGCCCTCACATGAAGCACTCAACCCAAATACCCCCCATGGGTAAAACTGTCCAACCCTAGCAGTTTTCATCCGACGGCCATGCGCCTTCTCATCCTTCGCTTCGTCTCGACGCAAGCTCTAGGATGCCGCCACGTGCCGTCACCGTCGACCGTCGCGCCTTCTCACCGATAGCTTCGTCGCAACGCAAGCCTCTCGGGGCCGCCTCGTGTCGACTGTCCTTTTGGACCTTCCCCCGGTTTTGAGGCCCAAACCAGGAAACCAGCCAGCCCAGGTTTTGAGGCCCAAACCTGGAAACCGTCCACCCCAAGTTTTGAGGCCCAAACTCGGAAATCCGCAAGCCCAGGTTTTGAGGCCCAAACCTGGAAACCATCCATCCCGAGTTTTGAGGCCCAAACTCGGAAACCGGCCACCCGAGTTTTGAGGCCCAAACTCGGAAACCGTCGATGGTAGCTTTTTGAGGCTCAGCTACCGAACCCGCGCCGTAGACGGGATGTGGTTCGCACACCCCGATCACCGGCACCGATGCCGATGCATGTCCAGCCTCCACGCCGGGCACAACGCCTTCGCCTTCCTTCTTGACTTGGCCGACGGCACTTGCGCCGCACGCAAGCCAGTGTCCGACCTCCCGCCAAGTGCCATGACGCCATCGTCTTCGTCCCGACTCGGCCGATGCACCGCACATCCCCATGTGCTCTCGCTCGCCAATGCCACGTGCCAGCTACCACAGCTTGTCCTCTGGCCTCTTGGTCCGTCGGTCCAAGCCTCACGTCCACCCTTCACCGCTCTAGGTACATCGGCATGGCACGTCCGCCACACGACACGCCCATCCTTCACTAATCTCGATCCGTCGGCACGACACGTCTCTACTTGACCTTCACCTTGCCATCGACCACTGTATTCGAGCTCAACACCTGCACATCAACACAGCCAAGAGACACATGTTGCACACGCACACCAACACAGAAACACACCACAACTCAACGCCACCTGTTAGTCATAAGCATTAAGCACATAGCGAGATAATGACTCAACTGGGAAAAGCCTCAAACCTTCCTTATCAAAGTCAATCATTCATCATATATGTTCTCAATCTCCCCCTGGATGAATGCATTGACTAAAAATAAAACCACAAAGGAAGGGTTTGAAGGCAAGCCTCACTCAAGTGCCCAAAAGCCAAGTAAAAGCAAACACAAGGCCACTTGAGATGTGGAAGGATCATGAAAACTCCAAATAAAAGCTCTCGGTCCTGAAAGAAACGGGAAAAGCGGGGAAAGCCTCCACACAACCGAAGAGTCAAGAGAAACAAGAGTTTCATGAATCCCAAAAGGTACTCAAAAACCAATCTCAAATAAATTGTCAAACAATCATCACAAAAGAAACCAAAGTACTTATCCACTTGGGTTTCGAAATTTCACTTGGGTTTATAAATTTCTCCCCCTTGATGATTGAATTGACAAAAACAAGGCACAAAGAGATGGTTTGAGATACCAAAACCGAAAACTTGGTCCCCAAAGATATGGGCAACGGCTCAACGCAACCAAGCAAAATCTGAGCAAAACTCTACAAAAGAGCGAAAACTCAGACAAGGAGCGAAAGACTTGGTTCCCAAAGACATGCGCAATGGCTCGACGCAACCAGTCAAAAATGAGCTAGCCCTCAAGAAGAGGCAGAAGAGGCTCAACACCACTAGCTCAAGGCTCGATACCAATTGAGGCTGAATCAACGCATAAGAATGCAAAACTGCTAGTCCCTCAAGATAGAAGCACAGAGGCTCAACACAACTAGCAGAAAACTCGATACCAATCACAAACAGCCAGAAATTGGTGAAAACAGCTAGTTCCTCAAGACAGAGGCACATAGGCTCGACGCAACTAGCTGAAGGCTCCATACCAATCGAAAATACCAAGCAAAAACTACTAGTCCCTCAAGATAGAGGCAAAACAACTCAACACTACTAGCAGGCTCGATACCGACTGAGAAAACACAAGGAGAAGGTCAAAACCAAATGGAGCACAAGCATTCGGAGCACGCGGAGAAGTTGCAAAACAAAACAACTCCCCCGGGGGCTCTGCGCCGGCCGCGGGGAAGTGGGTGTACGCCGCGGGCACCGCCTGTGCCTGGCGGCGATAATGACGACGGTGCCGCTCACGAGGTGGTGACGCGTGGTGGTGCGGGCGACGCACCACGCCCCCTGCGCGGGGCGGCGTGACACGCCCTCCGCTCGGGCTCTTCGTGGAGAGCAAAGTCAGCTCGTTGCCGCTGCCGGTGGCCAGGAACTCGAGGCTCCCGAACCAGACGACGGCACCAGCAGAGAACAGAGGAGGGGGAGAAGCCATCCAGAAAACAACGAGAAATCGACTCCGACACGCGAAGCCCCCTACCTGGCGCGCCAACTGTCGGTGTTTCGACCCCGGGGGTATGACACCAACTAGTAATATGATCGTGTGCTCTCTTTCTAGATGGTGATGCAAGGGGACACAAGATTTATCCTGGTTCGGGCAAAGAAGGCCCTACGTCCAGCGGGGGGAGGAGATTCTTGTATTACTTGCACCTAAGTGCTTGTACAGGGGCAATACAAGCTCAACGAGCGTGGACCGGAGTCTGGACTCATATGTGTGTGTAGTGTGGACTTGTGCGGACTTGTGCGTACGCGTGTGTCTAGCCGTATCTGTGTAACCAGATGAGTGAAGCTCCCTAGTGTCCCCTTTTATAGAGCAAGAGGAGGCCAGGGTTACATAGGTGTGATACGGGAGTCGGGATGTACAATGCCCGATACGATGGAGAGTAGGAATCCCGTCTTATCGATGCCACTGGAGCCGACGTGGGGGTTGCTGTTGAAGCGTCCTTGAACCATGGTCTCCCTCCCGGGCGCGGACGTGGAGGCGTGGTGACGTGAGGCCATGCAGCGTCCATTCCGGCACGTACATGACGTGGCTGGGTCCCTCTGAGTCTTGGGGTACCTGTCCTCCAATAGCATGAAAGTAGCCGGGGCTTGAGGGGCTCAGAGCCGGCCTCGAGGTGGCGCCTACGGGGGGCTCGAGTCCCCGCAGGTATGGGCAAGTCCCGGGAAACCCGATTGAGCAGCAGGTATCCGGGCCTCGAGACGTGGCTTGGACTTGCAACAGTGTAGGGTATGGCTTAACAGTGTTGTACGTCCCCTTTTGACTATGCCTGTGGTGAAAACGAGGTTTGACCCTGACTCTGGCTCGCTATGGCACGCATCGTGTGCCAGAGGATGTGACCGAAGTAGGTGAAAGCATTAAATGCGCTGCATGGGGTTGGTACGGTCGTCAGAGCTGGGGAGCGGGAAGCTTCCTCTTCGTGGGGGGTTTCGAAGGGTAGTGGAGCGCTCGCCCGAGCCCTGGCGCGGAGGGCTCGCGTGAGCGGAGGTCGGGCTCCAGCTCGAGGCCTAGGGTGTAATGAGCTTCGAGGGATAGGCTATCGTGCTGGAGAGGCTTGAGGTCCCCGCGCGGGGTCCTGAGGAGCGGTGTACGGCTGTAGCGGGTTCGAGGCCTACGCGCCAGGGCTCGAGGGGTTGGCTACCAGGAGGCGGTTGGTAAGGCTTTGGCGAGACCAAGCTCCCTGACGGTGGGCCAGCGTTGCAGGCCTCGAGGGGTTGGTTTTTTGGGAGGTTAGTCTAGCTGGGTTTATTAATTGGTGTTCTAGGTTTAACCTATTTGTTTTTCGTTGATTGGGGTACCCCTTTTGCGGTCCCCCGACAAGCTGGTCCTCTGGCCTCTTGGTCCGTCGGTCCTGTTGACGGTCCTTAAACACCTGTTTTACCATCAACATTTGACCCTAAAGTCCACCAAAAAGGCATGAAATGTAGTCAAATAGGTTTCAAACTAACCAAATTCCACATGTCCATAGAATTTTATTTGAATGCAGGATTTGAACCAAATTTGGACATATGGACCCACCAGAGGCCAAGCCCACTCAGTAGGGCCCAAATGGGCCTAAGGGGGGTGGCGCCCGCCACCTCGAAGTGGCGCCCGCCACTTGGGTTGGCCTCCCTGCAACGTCACCGATCCGTGTGACCTCCCCAAGGCCAAATCTTGGCCCTTGGTCACTAGGTCAGTGGCATCGGATGGCTCAGGATGAAGTGGCATGGATCAAGGCTGAATGGCGGTTGCTAGGACATGCAACCGACCTCCAAACCGCCTTGGACAACCACCTGGATGCCGTTGAAGCCAAGGCGGTGCATCCAACGGTGAGGGAGGTGGCGGTCGCCACCTAGGGCTGGCGCCCGCCACTAGGGTTAGCCCTAGGTCGGCTGGCTGCCCCCTATAAGAACCCCCCTCACTCATTTGGGCTATAAATACCCCACTGAGGTACCAACACAACACAACAACATATCCCAGAGCAACACACAAGCAAGAGAAGCAAGTGAGAGTTAGGTTAGAAGCTCAAAGAGCTTAGGCAAGTAGGTAGCTAGTAGAGCAAGGCATCTTCGCCCTCGCGGTAGTGCTGCTCAAGGGTTAGCTCAAGAGTACAGGCGTGCGAGTGATCGGTTCTGGAGCTGGGAAGAGTCTTCCTTCATCTCCAGTTCAGGTTTTGCTCTTGTTACTCAAGCACTTACTATATTCTAGTTCATCATTTCAAGTATTACTTTATTCTACTTATCAGTATTGAGTGGTATACTTGATTGATTGCTTGAGTGCCTAGCTATCCTACAGTTCAATTCACTTAGCCATAGTAGTTAATCTCTAGTGAGCTTAGTGTTTGATCTTTGCCAATAGGTTGCTTAGTTAGTTTAGTGTTTATCTTATTAAGTCAAGTGTTTGCTCTGACGTCCGCAAGGGTGTCTCTATTCAAAGCTAGGGTAGAGATAGTTAGAATATAGTTAAGCGTGGTGCTTAGTTATAGACTTACCTTCAGATAAGGCTGGACCCCCGGATAGCTGTGGTAGCAAGCAGGTGGTGACAGCCCTGTGCGCCTTGAATTCCACAACGTAGTTGGCCCAGTTTAACAGTAAGGCTCCTTGTGCTAGCGTTCAACCTAAGTAAGTGGTAAAGGCTAGTACGCCTCGATACTTGACAAGATAGGAATAAAACTTTACTTAACTTAGTTGCTTTATTGTTGTTTGCCTGCCTTGCTTCGTAACTATCTTGCTTCATAGTTATCTTGCTCTGTGGTTATTTAAGAGTAGTTAGTAGTTAGTAATTAGTTAGTTATCCTTAGTTATCCTGTTCTATCTATCTAGTTATCCACCTTACCTTAGCCATCCATTTCATCCTTACCTATCCACCCATATATTCTTTCTAGCCTTTCATCTTCCCTTCTCCTCTTTTCCCTTTTCTCTTTTCTTCGACTCTCATCCCCTCCTTGACTCGACTCATACACCACCCTAGCCTTCCCTTGGGATCAAATAAATCGTCACTTGGTACTCCCAAGCGAAGTGCTACTACGATAGTTCTGTGCGCTTGCAGAATCTCCTCCTGGTAGATTGCATTCTCTCTAGCTAGCTCCTACTTGTGTCGGGATTGACAACCCTGCTTGGCATTAGTAGATAGCTACTTTAGCTCCACTCCTTTAGGTATAGTGACCGGTCTTGCTTCAAGCATTTCTGACGCCGTTGCCAGGGATAGACTCCATAGTCTACTCCTAGTAACAACATTAGCAAGTGCCAACAAGCATTCTTGGGCCGTTACCGGGGATAGTTGCCTAGCACTATCTTTAGTGAAGCTAAGAACTACCAACAGGTCCAAGCCTCACGTCCGCCCTTCACCGCTCTAGGTACATCGACATGGCACGTCCGCCGCACGACACGCCCATCCTTCACCGATCCCGGTCCGTCGGCACGACACGTCTCTACTTGACCTTCACCTCGCCATCGACCACTATATCCGAGCTCAACACCTGCACATCAACATAGCCAAGAGACACATGTTGCACACGCACACCAACACAGAAACACACCACAACTCAACGCCACCTGTTAGTCATAAGCATTAAGCACATAGCGAGATAATGACTCAATCGGGAAAAGCCTCAAACCTTCCTTATCAAAGTCAATCATTCATCATATATGTTGTCAGAGGTGGGTGTCTCCCTCTACTTATCCTAATTCTAGTTCCCACTCTACCCCTAACTAATTATAGAGCGAACCAGCTAAACCCTAGGGTTATTCTAGACCAACTCGAAGTAGATGCTGATCCGACGGCCACGCCCGCACAACTGGTAGCGTTGCCTCGACGCAACCTCACCTATTGCCGCCACGTGCCGCCACCGCTCTGCTCGTCCTTTTCACAGACCACGCCTCCGGTTTTGAGGCCCAAACCGGGAAACCAGCCTTCACGACCAACCCCCGGTTTTGAGGCCCAAACCGGGAAACCAGCCGTCCATTGCCTGAGTTTTGTGACCCAAACTCAGAAACCCGCCAGCGCCCAGGTTTTGAGGCCCAAACCTGGAAACCGTTCTCAGCCCGAGTTTTGTGGCCCAAACTCGGAAATCGTAGCACGCAGGTTTTGTGGCCCAAATCTGGAAACCGTCCACCGGTGGTTTTTCTGTGGCTCAACCACCAAACCGACGCTGTGGAAGGGATGCACCACCTGTGCACCTCGTCCACCGACACATGTCCCCAGGTCCTCGACCCGAGCAACACTATGCCCCGCAAGTCTCCGCTCGTTGCTGTCCCAGGCTGTCAGCCACCACAGCTGATCCTCAGGCCACCGGTCCCTCAGTCCAAGCCTCACTTCCGCCCTTCACCGCTCCCGGTCCATCGACACGACACGTCTCTACTTGACCTTCACCTTGCCTTTGATCTCTGTATCCATGCTCGACACCTGCACAACACAAGCCAAAGAACATGCGCATCACACCTGTTGACAATCACTCCTCACTCGAGACTCGGCATACACCCATGTATCCAGAATCTCCCCCTTGATGAGTGCATTGTCAACTACCAACACAAATCATAATGAAGTAGAAGAAGAAGGAAGAAGGAGAAGTAGAGAACTCGTCCAAATGACCCAAAAGCATAGCAAAGCCAGAAAAAGGTCAAGTGAAAGAGCATAACAACTTGGTCCCCAAAGACATGGGCAAAGGCTCGACGCAACCAAGCAAAGCAAAGCTAGCCCTCAAGAAGAGGTAGAAGAGGGTCAACACCGCTAGCAGGAAAGCTCGACACCAATTGAAAAATCAGTTGATAATCAAGCAAAATTGAGCTAGCCCTCAAGAAGAGACAGAATGGGCTCAACACCGCTATCCACCAAAAATGCTTCGAACCAGTTGGAAAAATGCTCCGAACCAATTCACAATTCATCAGACAAAGCCCAAGCAAACTCCCCCTCCAATAGTGCACATGATTTGACAAATTTCTCCCCCTTAGTTGATAATGCACTATTAGGCAAACTTCTCCCATCCAAATGCATATGAGTCAAAAATGCAAGTTAGCAGCTTCAAGAATATAGTCTAGAGAACGAAAAGATGCTCTACATAGTATAACTCCAATGACTCAACAAGAAGCATACATGCCAGCAAAGGCTCAAACTGATCACCAAATATGAAATATGAACATATAAGCAAAGTGAGCAGTTTTAGTCATTCAGAAAATGATGTTCACCATAAAAATAGCACTGAACATGTATAGACAAGAAGTCAAACAAGTGCTAAACATGTATACAAGGTGAACTACCCCTAGCAAAGTTCAATCATCATACTTCAAAATGAAACATATACTTGTGATTTCAGATTTTAATGGGAGTTGCAGCGGTGAAATTACACAAGTTCAAAATTCAGCATGTGATTGCGAGAGGTTGAAGGCTTGTCATTGCCTAACTTGTCAACCGAGCTAAGCCTATGCAGAAGCAATTAGAAGCTTAAAGCACCGGTTTCGGTCATACACTACACGGCTCAAGTTTAACTCAAATGTGCAATGAGAAACAGTCTCGATATCGTGATGTGTTGACAAGCAATCCCATCTCGATCTTTCCAATTCACTTAACTTGGTTCAATTTTATAACAGAATATGAGCAGACCAAGCAAGAGAATGACTCAGAACTAGAGACATAGCAACCTAGCATATATGAAAAGCACAAGTGAATTCAACACATTCTACACATGCTAGTTGCCTATCTCAATGGTGAACAATTTTCAAATTTTATGTTCATTATGAAGGACCGAGAATGCAATAGCAAGGCGACCAGAGGGGGGGTGAATGGGAGCACAAAAATTTCTCTCGAAACTTTGGCCTTTTCTCCCCAAAATCAACCCCCGAAAGCTTCAATCGAAACCGTGATGCCCATGACCCTTGGAAGAGGGTGGATGATCCCTAGGATCACAGCGAGGCACCATAAAGCGATAGCAAACCAAACGCCAAAGACACCGGCACAAGTTCGACCCCCAAAAACCAAGTCCCGAATGTAGATAGATGGCTACGTTGAGAAACTCCTAAATACCTATGCTAACTAGTAGCAAAGATACCTAGAGAGATTCCTTGATCAACTCTAGGGCCAAATGAGAAGTCCGGAAACCGAGCGGAGAAGCCGGGAGAGCAAACGCACCAAACCGGAACACACAGCCAACTTGCGGACTGTCCGGACCTGGGATCCCGGACTGTCCGTCCCTACTGCGGACTGTCCGCTAGGGGATGGCGGACTGTCCGCCGGTCAAAAGTGCAAACACGCACTGGTTCTGAAAGTCCCTTGGACAGTCCCGGACTGTCCACGGTTTATACCGGCGGACTGTCCGCCGGTCAATCGAGACCCCAACAGCAAGGACTCGCGGCCACTGGTCTGGCCAAGTCCCTGACGCGCGGACTGTTCGCGGGAGGAACGGCGGACTGTTCGCGACCTCCCAGTGAGGGCGATTTCGGTCGCCCCTCACACAACTCTTCCCAAATCCGAATCCAAACTCAATCCCACGTTCCCAAACTTGGAGAGGATGATCACGAGGTAGTTAGGAGACTATGCCCAAGAAATCATCCACTCAAATCGACTCAATCAACGGGAAATCGAAAGGGGAGGAGTATGAACAAAAAAGCACCACGAGAACGAAATCAACCCGATCTACTTGCTCGTGAGGAGTTAGATAAATTCCTTCGGTGGAAATGATCTCCTCACTATAAAGAACAAGTTGATTCAAACGGATTTCGCAAAGACGCAGTAGAGAGGGAGATCGAGTGACGGGAAAATCGCGGAGAAACGAAGAACGCGAAGAACACGAACAAAACACGAATCAAGTCATCGATCTGCAACCGTGTGGCTACCACACGCTACAACAGTGAGATTACGATCTCACTTCCTCAAAATCTCCAGTACACAGAGGTATGGTTCTCTGCGGATCTCAGTGGCTACAGCAGGGGATTGGGAGAGCAGGAAACCCTAGAAGCAAAGAGCAAATGACTGAGATAGAATGGAAGGAGGGTGTCTCCCTCTACTTATCCTAATTCTAATTCCTACTCTACCCCTCACTAATTACAGAGCGAACTAGCTAAACCCTAGGGTTATTCTGAACCAACTCGAAGATGCTGGTGATCCGACGGCCACGCCCGCACAACTGGTAGCGTTGCCTCGACGCAACCTCACCGATTGCCGCCACGTGCCGCCACCGCTCCGCTCGTCCTTTTCCTGGACTTCGCCCACGGTTTTGTGGCCCAAACTGGGAAACCAGCCTTCACGACCAACCCCCGGTTTTGAGGCCCAAACCGGGAAACCAGCCGTCCATCGCCTGAGTTTTGTGGCCCAAACTCAGAAACCTGCAGCACCCAGGTTTTGAGGCCCAAACCTGGAAACCGTCCTCAGTCCGAGTTTTGTGGCCCAAACTCGGAAACCATCAGCACCCAGGTTTTGAGGCCCAAACCTGGAAACCGTCCACTCGGTGGTTTTTCTGTGGCTCAACCACCAAACCGAGCCGTCGAGGGGATGCACCGCCCGCGCACCCTGTCCACCGACATGTGTCCCCAAGTCCTCGACTCGAGAAACACCATGCCCGCAAGTCTCCGCTCGTTGCTGTCCCAGGCTGTCAGCCACCACAGCTGATCCTCGGGCCACCGGTCCCTCAGTCCAAGCCTCACGTCCGCCCTTCGCCACTCTCGGTCCATCGGCACGGCACGTCTCTACTTGACCTTCACCTTGCCTCTGATCACTGTATCCGTGCTCGACACCTGCACAACACAAGCCAAAGAACATGCGCATTATCCCTGTTGACAATCACTCATCACTCAGAGACTCGGCATACACCCATGTATCCGCACATTAAGCAAGTTCACCAAAAATAACTTAGCTCACAACATGTATCAGTGATCAGAAAGAGCATGAGCTACAAGTATCATTATATAGCTGTTGACGCTGATTATCTATCAAAATTAAAGGATAAATAAATATGAAAAGGGCAAGAATTTGATCACCAACAAAGGTTTAGGGTTTCAACTGACAATATTCCACGAGTTTTGGTGAGTTATGATTCTGCAGGGACTAAACCAGGAAATCAGCACCGATAGCTTCCCATAGAAGGAAACCGTCGGGAGATAACGCAATCGCCACATCGAGATACTCCTAGAAGACTCCAGAGAACACATAGAGACACCACGAGAAAGGGCACCGCGGTCCACCTCCAGGTGGGACCGACCGGTCCCCTGGACCCACCGGTCGGTCTCCCCCCGGGGCCCGCTGGCTTCCGTCTTCTGCAAGCTTCCTCCACCGACCTCTAGGATTCATCTCCACCGTCCCTGAAGTCAGTTTGATCTAACGGCCGCGGTTGATCCCTCAGGGCTATATAAGTAGCCCCAGACCCCCCTCTCCAGGCATCTCCATCTTCATTATTCATCTCCACATAAGAAACTAGGGTTTCAATTAGAAGTAGAGGTCCCTCTAGATGAATCTCTTCTAGTTCATCTAGAATTAGATCTAGTTCATCTAGTTGTAATCAGGAGCCAGCTATCAAGTAGAAGACTAGTTACCCCTCTAGTTTAGGTTTAGAACCTAGTCTTATATTAGAACTAGAAGAGAGAGAGAGAGGAAGAGATCAAGAAGGAGCTCCGGCCTGTCGGATCAACTTCTTCATCTTGTACCTGCGGATTCAAGTTCATCTTCAACTTGCTTCAGCGACTGTTTCGGTAATCAACGTCTATATTTAAGTTTGAGCTATTGTTCTTATTATTCTTAAGGTTTGTGACTCTCTTTTGAGTACTTTAATTCTAGTCATTCTAGAGTTAGGGTTGTTGGATAGTGTAAGCGTGGTGCTTAGACTTGATAGCTCATAAATGCCTCCTATAACGCCGGTAGTAGTGGTTGTTCGCAAGGGTGACTCTTATAGCCTTGTTGATTCTTCTATAGTCCACTTACCCGTGTGTAGGCTCGGTAGGATTATACATTTGCATAAAAGACTCATACTCTGTTTGTGACCTTTTATGGCAACTTCCCCACTAAGAATAATATAAACATATCACTCTTAAATTGGAATTAGACAACCATAGTGATCCCCTCTATGCTTCTAGATTCTCCGTCCATGTTAGCTACTCAGGGGTTAGACTTGAGACTTAACACTATCCGTTCCTTTGGGTTCGATATTAAAACTGGGTTACTCTGGTGAAGTGCTACATCGGTAGATGTTATCTGTGCGCTTGCGGATAAAGTAGA